>PVIW01008905.1:0-56445 GCA_004026585.1 Noctilio leporinus
TTTGGATGCTCTGTGTATCTCCATCGCCTACATCAACTGCTGCATTAACCCCATCATCTACATAGTGGCTGCCCAGGGTTTCCACATCCGCTTCCTCAGGACCCTGCCCACCCAGATCCGGAAAGTGCTGACCGAGGAGTCCTTGGTCAGGGAGTCGAAGTCCTTCACACTCACCACGGAGGACGCGCCATCCCAGAAGGCCCAGGCTGTGTGAGGTGTGCAGGCTGTTTCACCTTCCTTCTGGTCCCTTCTCTTCTGCTTGCTGGAACTCAGCCCTGGGGGCGCTGGCGTTGTTCAATGCCCTCTCCTGCATCCCTTTTCCTTTTCAGGCTCAGCAAACACTTCCCTCTGGGGCCACATGACCTTTCTCTTCATCTGAGGACTTGGAAAAACTCATAGACACCAACACGCCAAGAGTGGCCTCAGACGGCAACGTGTTTGCTCTGACAGAGAGGATGTGAAGAAGGTACATCAGAGGCATAGGATGTGGAGACAGGAAAGCATTCGAACCTTTCAAAAATAGTTGTGTACTGGGCCCTCGAAGGGTGGCTTAGTTGGTTGGAGCAGCCTCCCAATGTGTCAAGATCGTGAGTTCAATCCCCAGTCAGGGCATGTGCAAGAGGCAACCAATGAATGCATCAATAAATGGAACAACATAGCCCTGGCTGTTGGCATAGTGGATAAGGTGTTGGCCTGCGAACCCAAAGGTCGCTGGTTCGATTCCCCAGCCAGGGCACATAACCAGGTTGCAAGCCAGGTCTCCAGCCAGGTCTGTGGCTGGAGGCAGGTGAAAGGCAACCATACATGGATGCTTCTCTCCCTCTCTGCCTTTCTCCCTTCCCCTCCCTCTAAAAATAATAAAATCCTTTTAAAGAAAAAATTTAAAAAATACCCCAAAAAGTGGAACAACAGATCCGTGTTTCTCTCTCCCTCTCCCTCTCAAAACAATAAACAAACAAACAAAAAAAATTTGAATGGTTATGTATTTATTTAATGGAGAATTGGAAAAAAAGTTAACTGGCACCTCCAAAGTTATTCTTGTTGAGGACAAAGAAAAAGTACATGGACCTACTAAGCTTTTGTACGTGAGTTGATTTCAAGAAAAACAGTAAGTTAAAATGTCACCTATAGTCTGTCTTCTCTTCAGATCATGTACATTTCCTGCCTTTTACTAAAGATTTCTGTGGAGAGGAACAATTCTGAGTTTATACCCAATTGTTTGAGGCTTTGCGCTTGCAGGGCTAAAAAGAAAAAGTTGCTTAAGAGGGTTTTTTCAAAAGTTTTAAGCAAAAACATGGTATGTGGTTATGGCGAAAATCAAGCTGGAGGAAGGCACTTTGAAGGCAGAGGGAGGGAATCATTGTCCTAGTACTTCCAAGTCCTGGGGTCACAGAGGAATTTAACTTTTTATTTTGCAAACTACTATGTGTTTGCACTTAAAAAACTTCAGCCCTGGCTGGTGTGGCTCAGTGGATTGAGTGCTGGCCTGTGAACCCAAGGGTCATTGGTTCGAGTCCCCGTGAGGGCACCTGCCTGGGCGGTGTGCGAGGGACAACCACACATCAATGTTTCTCTCCCTCTCTTTCTCCCTCCCTTCCCCTCCCCAAAAATAAATCAGTAAAACCTTCTTAAAAACCTGCAATATTTCCTATGAATACCATTGTGGACTCCTATGCAGTTGTAAGTAATAAAGCCAGAGCAGTCTTGTGTCCCTTTGATCTACTTCCCTCAGTAGAAACATTTTGCAAAACACCATTAGGCAATCACAACCAGGATGTTGACATTGAGACAATTCAAGTACAGGACACTTTCATCACCAGGGTCCCTCGTGACCCCTTTTTCTAGCCACCCCCACTTCCCTCCACCTTTCTTAGCTTTGTCCTGAGCCTCGGACAACCACAGATCTGCCTGCATCTCTGAAATTTCGCCCTTTTGAGAATGGTGTATCAATGGAATCAAACAGCATGTAACCTTTTGACTTTGTAAAAAAGCTAGTATGCATCCCTTGTATAATGAAAATAAAATGAATGTTGAAATGTTATATATAACTGAGTTAAAAACATTTGTTTCGTGTTGCATGTGAGAGTGTGTTTGTGTGTGTGTATTTGCTAGAAATACCATGCAGACCAGCAATGGCCAACACAAATATGTCAGCCACACAGGTGACTATTTTTTTTTTTTAAGATTTTATTTATTGTTTTTAGAGAGGGGAAGGGATAGAGACAGAGAAGGAGGGAGACATTAATGTATGGTTGCCTTTCACCTGCCCCCAGCTACAGATCTGGCTGGAGACCTGACTTGCAACCTGGTTACGTGCCCTGGCTAGGAATCGAACCAGCGACCTTTGGCTTCGCAGGCCGGCGTGATTTTTAAATTTTCTAGTACCCACGTTAAAAATTCAAAAACAGCTCTGGTTAGTTGGGGACCTGTGAGAAGCAGCCACACATCAATGTTTCCCTCTCTTTCTCCCTCCCTTCCCCCATCTCTAGAAATAAATTAATTAATAAATACAATCTTTTAAAAAACTGAAAAGAGCCCTGGCCAGGTGGTTCAGTTGGTTGATGATTCAATTCCTGTTTGGGATGCTTACAGGAGATGTTTCTCTTACACCAATCTCTCTTTCTCTCCTCTCTCTCTCCCTCCCTCTCTCAAATCAATAAACATATCCTTGGACAAGGATTTAAAAAATTAAAAAGGAAACAGATTAGCCCTGACAGGGGAGGCTCAGTTGGTTGGACCTCATCCCAAAATGTGAAAGGTTGCTGGTTCGCTTCCTGGTCAGAGCACATCTCTGCCTGGGTTGCGGGTTTTGTCTCTCGTTGGGGTGCATGTGAGAGGCAGCTGATTGATGTGTCTTTCCCTCTCTTTCTCCTTCCCTTCTGCTCTTTCTAATAACTAAAGAAAGAAAGAAAGAAAAAAGGAAACAGATGAAATAGTAGAAATATATTACTTCATAAAATAATATAATAACTTGTTATATTAACAATGCTGAATGCCATATATTACACAAATACTATGTGCTATGATGATATGAACATCAATATATAATGGAATTACATTTATTACATATTAACTATATTTATTAAATTAACAACTAATATAATTATATATAATTATGATTATATAATATAAAATATTTATAATCATGTAATGTGAAAATGTATAATTATTCTATATAATATATAAAATATATAGTTAGGCCCTGGCTGGTAGCACAGTGGATAAGGCGGTGACCTGTGAACCCAAAGGTTGCTGGTTCGATTCCCCAGCCAGGGCACATAACCAGGTTTCAAACCAGGTCTCCAGTCAGGTCTGTGGCTGGAGGCACATGAAAAACAACCATACATTGACGTCTCTCTCCCTCTCTCCCTCTCTCCCTTCCCCTCTTTCTAAAAATAATGAAATAAAATCTTAAATAAATAAATAAATAAGACAAAAATATAAATATGCTATATAATATAGAAAATATATAACATTAATACTATATGTATAGTAATAGAATAGTATTAATGTTGTTAATATGATATATAATATGATATATTTATATTATATCGCTATATGACATTTAATAGATAGAGTCATAATAATATAGTCAATAATATATTTTGCTCAATTCAATATATCCAGAAATTTATATTTCAACATGTAATTAGTGTAAAACATTATTAACAAGAACTTTCACTTTTTTGTGTGTGGTGCCAATGAGGCAAGACAGTAAGAAGACAGGGAAATCCTGGGCAATTGGAATGGGGAAACTGAGACAGAACAATGAACAAGGCTCAACAGTCTGATCCTCTTACAGTGAACTAGTGACTCGCAAGACCTTATCTTCCCTGACGGACGACATTAGACAGCAAATGCCTCATACCTCTCCTCCCTCACCAGAGAACAAATAGCTTCAATCTCCCTGGTCTGGGAAATGGAGAACGGACACCCCCAACTAGTGCCATTTGGACCAGCTAAACCCAAGGACAAATGAAGTGAGGGGAACAAATACCAAAAACCTAGTTAAACCCAGACAGATCCCAGGGAAAACTAAAACAGGAAGTAGACCAAGGAATGATCTCAACCCCCTGTTCCATTCCCTCCTTTTGATGCATCCGCACATTAAAAACGCACCGGGAAAGCTAATGGATATTTGATTGAAAACCTCCCCTAAGATTCTCACCTGCAGAAGAGATAAAAGCTCCCAGGACAGAATTGGTGGGGAATCCCCCTAGAGCTCACTCATGCATCTTCTCCAGCATGAACTTTTTTTTCTTTTTTAGTAAATGTTTCAGTTTTTTAAAAAATATTTTATTTTATTATTTGTAGACTGAGGGGAAGGGAGAGAGGTGGAGAGAGAGAGAGAGACATCCATGTGTGGTTGCCTTTCACCTGCCTTCAGCTACGGACCTGGCTGGAGACCTGGCTTGCAACCTCGTTATGTGCCCTGGTTGGGAATCGAACCAGCGACCTTGGGGTTCGCAGGCTGGCACCTTATCTACTGTGCTATCAGCCAGGGCTCCAGCATGAACCTTTTAAAAATATTTTATTAATTTATTTTGAGAGAGACAGGAAGGGAGGGAGTAAAAGGGAGAGAAACAAGGATGTGTGAGAGAAACATTGAGTGGTTGCTTCTCACACACTCCCAGCTGGGGACCAGGCACGTGCCCTGACGGGGAATCAAACCAGCGACCCTTTGGTTCTCAGGCAGATGCTCAGTCCACTGAGCCACACCAGCCAGGGCTCACTGTTCCCAGTTTTAATAAATGTACTCTTAAAATCACCTGGATTTGAGGTGAGAGGCAACCATACATCGATGTCTCTCTCCTTCTCTGCCTTTCTCCCTTCCCCTCTCTCTAAAAATAATAAAATAAAATCTTAAAATAAACCACCTGGATTTGCATTGTAAAATCTTTCCGACATGAAGTCAAGAACCTGCGCGCTAGAGCCCATTCTAGGCTGGTCCCTGTCCCATGTCACCAAGTCATCCAAATCTTGCAAGTGTGTACATTATACTCATGTCACATCTCATTTCGGACTGGCCCATTTCACAGGCCCAGGAGCTGGTAGCCCCTGAATTGGATGGTGTAGGCGTGACTCGCCCGCCCTCTTTGCAAAATCAGGTGGAGTTGAGGAGACACCCTTCAGCATGGGGTGCTGGCCCAGGATATTTCGGATTCTACACAGTCACATCTGCCTTGGGTACCACTTTTCCTTATAGATGCTGTCTGGGCACCTCGGAAGATGGCTGCTCTGCTCGGCTTCCAGCAGAGGCTGTGTGTGGTTTTTGATAGACGTGTTTGTGGTTGTGTAGACCCCTAGGGCAGCAAGGTTGGAGAGGGGAGGACCTGAACCCAGGTACTTGGGTGGGAGGCACCTGGTACCCCAGGGAAAGTCCTGAATGTTCCTTCTATCCCGACTGCCAACTTCTCTTCTGCTGCCTTCTGCCCAGCTGGCTCCAGGCCTGGCCAGTTCTCTCTCTCTGTCTCCCTCTCTCTCTGTCTCTGCATGAACCTTCCCTGCTTTCACTGAAGTTTCTTTCTCTGCTCTTCCTTATATGTTGGCTTTCAGGAGTTCTCTCTTGAACAGGCTTCTCACTTTTGCCCAATTTAACCTGATACCTTCATACTCTCTTCCAGGCATGGATTCCCCAACCACTTAGGAGAAGAGCTAGGCATCTTCTCCTAAATCTCCCCTTCTCCTTGTCTTCTCATGCTGGACGCTACCCTCTTCCTACCGCACTCTCCCTCTGGTCCAAGTCCTCTATTCTCTCCCACTTATGTCCAAACCTCTCCTCCTGCCCAGTCTCCCAGGTGCCTGGACTGTTTATAAAAGACCATCCCTGTCCCTACTCTATTTTCCTTCAGGGTGCAGCCTCCTCCAGGAAGTCCTCCCTGACTTCTTCCTATAGATCCCCACCCTCATGTCTTATCTCTATTCCTGGCCATCCTCTAGCTTTCCTGGTTTGGGGAATGAGCTGCAGGCAGTGTGATTTAGGAAGGAGAGGCTGTCCCAAGAGCTGGGTCCCACAACAGTCTTCTAGAAACACTTGGAGGCCAATAAGTGGGATTTTGATGGGTTCTCTTCAGCGTCTGCCTGGCATTGGCTTTTCTTCAGCGTCTGCCTGGCATTGACTAACCCTGCCCTTCAGGGAAGGGGGCTGAAGGTCCAAGTGGTTGCCACATTTGCGGCTTAGGAATCTGCTGGTTCAACAAGTTGTACACGGAAGTGGTGGGGAAAGGAAGCAGATGAATCAGCTGTCATTCCCCATCAGGTCCCTTGTCACTCACCACCTGTGCTTCAGACCTGGTTCCCCAATGCCTGGGCAGGGCCTCCTCCCCTGCATCTGTGCCATGTGACCTCAGCCACACCCTGAACTTCGGGGGAGGGGAAGGGGGCGTTGTTCCCTCAGATCAGCTCTGTCTGATAGGTTCCCTCAGATCAGCTCTGTCTGATAGGAAAGAGCAAGAGAAAAACAAAGAGAAGCAGAAGAAATGAGGTAAAATGAATTTTGGTGCCATATTTTATTGACTCAAATATATATATATATAATATATATATATAAATATATATATAAAATATAAATATATATATATTAACAAGATTTTATTTATTATTTGTAGAGAGAGGGGAAGGGAGAGAGGCAGAGAGGGAGAGAGACATCTATGTGTGGTTGCCTTTCATCTGCCTCTAGCCACAGACCTGGCTGGAGACCTGGCTTGCAACCTGGTTATGTGCCCTGGCTGGGAATCGAACCAGCAACCTTTGGGTTCACATGTCGGTGCCTTATCCACTGTGCCACCAGCCAGGGCTTTCAAATATATTTTGAGTATTATCATTTTAATGTGAGATCAATAGAAATAGTTTTATTGAGAGATTTCAAAGTCTGTTTATTTATTTGTTTATTTGCACCAAGTCTTGGAAACCTGGTGTATGCTTTGCACTCACTGCCACCTCTCACTGAGATCTACCTCACATTTCAAATGCTCGGTGGCCTCATGTGGCCAGTGGCTACTATGTTGGACAACTCAGAGCTAGGATTCCTTAACTAATGGTTAGACCATCTTCACAATTTTAACATGGAACAGCTGGAGCCCAGTCCTTCCAATGCTCTGAGGTTCTGGGGGGACATTCTAGAACCCTGTTCTAGAACAGTCTATGACTAACATTGTAGAATCCCTTGGGTCAATAACTTATGATTCCATGGTTCTAAGAGTCTGTGAGATCAATGCTCTAGCCTGCAGAAATGGAGTCTTCGACCTAGACAAGGGGTCAGCAAACTCTTGTTTGTGAGCCAACTCTGGCCCACTGTTTGTTGTTGTAAATAAAGTTTTATTGGAACCACAGCCATTCAGTCTGTGCCTGCTTTGTTCCACCAGGAAGATGAAGTAGCTATGATAGAGACCATGAGTGTCCTCTTGACCAGCAAAAATCTAATATATACACCCTGTTCCTTTACTGAAAAAGTTACTAATCCCTGGTCTAATATTCAAAGACTCTAAAATGGGTGGAGGTTTTACAAATATTTACTTAATTGTTGCATATCAAACATCACATAATAAGATACTTTGTCCATGTTCACAAGTGACTGGTTTCCCCTTCTTAGCCATTCACCCTTTCAGGCTCCTAGAATTCCATCAGATTGCCAAACTTCACCCTATTTTGCTGAGGGCGGTGTAAAGTTTCATTTATTTATTACTTAAAAAAATTGTAAAGCCCTGGCTGGTGTGGCTTAGTGGATTGGCACCAGCCTGAGAACCCAACGGTTGCTGGTTCGATTCCCAGCCAGGGCACATAACCAGGTTGCAAGCCAGGTCTCCAGCCAGGTCCCCAGCTGGAGGCAGGTGAAAGGCAACCAGACATTGATATTTCTCTCCCTTTCTTTCTCCTTCCCTGCCCTTCTCTCTAAAAATAATGAATAAAAATTATTTAAAAGATTGTAAAATATACATAACATGAAATTCACCATTAGTGGTATTTAGTATAGTCACAATGCTGTGCAACTGTCACCCCTGTCTGGTTCCAGATCATGTTTGTCACCCCCAAAGTAACCCCCCTTTTCCTATCAAGCAGTCACGGGCTAGTCTAGCTCCTTGCCCCCAAGTTCCTGGCAAGCATTAATCTGTTTTCTGTCACTACCCCATCAGCATTTAACCCATCGTGACCCACAGACATGTCCCTTTCACATAGGTCAATGTAACAACTTTCTAGGGTGTTCACATTCTAAGTGTCTCCGTGAGTTGGTGGGCAGAGATCCTGTCCTCAGCCCTCAGTCTCCCCCACCCCCCAGCTTCAGGGCTGCCAGGAAACTCCATCCTGAGAAACACATGCTCCTAGACTCAGTGGCTGAGGAGTTGATCAAGATCGAACAATCTGAGAATCAGTCTTGTAAACTTGTCAGATCAGAGAAAGTCTGAGCGGATCAAGTCCCCACAGTCCCCAGCTTCTTTCATTCTAATCTTTTTATTGACCAGAGAGGGGTTCCCACAGAGGGGACCTTCCCGAATGGGGGAAGAGGAGGCAGAGGGAATGTCTCTCTCCACCAGGGTTTGGGGCCAGGTTCAGCCAAGACAGGGTCACCCGTAGGAAGACTTGGCGATGCTCCAGGTCACCGAGTGACTTCCAGTCTCCTGTGTCAGACACAACCTCCTCGGACAACAAGGTCATCTTCTCTAAACAACAGAAGCAATGTATAAACATGTGCTTTCAACCTCCGAGGCCCGCGTGGGCCATAGGTTGATGTTTTCCTCTCTTTTTCTCTCCCTCCCCCTCTCTCTGAATATAAATAAATAAAATTTAAAAAATTTTTTCTACCTAAACATGGGTCATGGTGGGACTCCCATCCTGGGCCGGTAGATGCCTTGACAGAGGTCGATCTTGACCGCAAGGGAACCTGTCTATTGTCTTTGTGCATCTAGGATAACACACCTTTGGAACGTCAGAGTGCGGTCCCTTTCCAGACCCCTGAGGGAACACCCGCTCCTGGAGCAGAAATTACAGAACCCCTCATGTTATCCCCTTCCCCAAATCTGTGCGCTGTACATGTTAATCATTACGGTGAAGTACCCACCAATGCAAAGAAGCATGTGTCTCTCCAATTGACTTTTTATTTTAATCCCCACCTGAGAATATGTTTATTGAGTTTAGGGACCTCAGGTGGGGTGGGGGCGGGGGCAAGGGCGAGACATTGAAGTGAGAGAGAAACACTGATCAGTTCCCTCCTGTACCCGCCCCCACGGGGGATCAAACCCGCAACCTTTTATGGTACATGCGACAACACTCCACGCAGTTGAGCACCCAGACAAGGTGACATCTTCCCATTTTAAAGATGGAAGACTAAGGCCCGCAGTGGAGGCAGGACTTATCTGTGTTCTGCCTCTAAGGCCTCAAGCTCTGTGATCAGCAGCCTTGGAATTTATTTTTTTCCCAAGATTTTATTTTTATTATTTGTAGAGAAAGGGGAAGGGAGAGAGGCAGAGAAACAGAAATGTATGGTTGCCTTTCACCTGCCTCCAGCTACGGACCCGGCTTGCAACCTGGTTATGTGCCCTGGCTGGGAATCGAACCAGCGACCTTTGGGTTCGGCGCCTTATCCACTGTGCCACCAGCCAGGGCTAGCCTTGGAATTTTTGTGGAGGACATGGTTACCGGGGAGACCTGAGTGAGGGGGCTCCCCCTCCTTGGCCCTGGCCTTGCCCACAAGAGAAGAATTCAAGGGAGAGACCACACCTAACGTGCAAATGAGATAGCAACTTTATTTATGAAATTCACTTCAGCCAGAACCTGCTAGCAGGCACCCCACCCATGGCGTTGTATGCTTATGGGCAGCTTCTAGGTATCCCCTCTTCTTCCCCCGACCAGTCTTTGCGACGAGTGCGCAGTGAGCGTCTAAGGCTTTCTTTCCCAGCTAGTGGAAATGATACGCAAGGAGTTTCAAGGGCTGCCCTCTTCCCACGCTCTGCAGGTTTTCCCTGTGATGTCCAGAACACGTGGCACCCGTGCCGAACCAGGCTCCGGACGGCTGAGTTTACGCACAACGCATCTTCCTCCCGTCCCTGTCTTGGTTGATCATCTACCCTGCCTCACAGACATGACCCTGAACTACCTCGCTCAGAGCGTGAGAGGAAGCAAAAACATTTATCTATCTGTGGAGGGCGCACAGAAAGGGCTGGGCATACACTCAGGGGCTGGGAGCAGGGGTGGCAGGCAGTGGGCGGTCCGTAAGAAAGATCCCAGAGGGCCGCGGGAGGGCAGCCACGACCCCCAGACCTCACAGATCAAACCACAGGCAGGTCTGGCTTCCAGGAAGCTGGTGACACAGAGAGTGGGGTTGGGGACACCGTCAACCCTCCACCGGCCCAGCCCTCTGTGACCTCATCTGCTGCCCGGTGATTTTGGGATGTGTGAGTCATCCAGGACAAACATTGGGTGTGAGCCGCCAAAGGACACTCCTCTCTTTCCCGAAGTTTCCGTGCCTCTGTTAGGCAAAGGGCAGGCACCCCCGGGGGGTCCAACAGGTGCCAGACACTCGGGAGAGACCCCCAGCCTCCAGGACCCCAGCTGTGGGTACAGAGCCTGCTGGCCAGGGACACTCGGGCCAAATTGGAGACCGGCTTGCAAGAGAAGGTGAGGATGGAGGGAAGGGGAAAAGGAAAAGTGGCGGAGGTTGGGGGGCGGTTTCGCAGTGTTGGCCTAGGAGACTCCTTTTTTTCAGGAGCTGGGCATCAGGACTCAAGTGGGAGGGAGGGAATCTTAATCACTACCACACTGGAATGCGCGGCGGGATCCTGGTCTCGTGGGTAGACTTGGGCAGCCTGGCAGGAAAGCTTTGCCAAGGACCCGAACTGAGCGGCACACCCAAGGGTCCAGGGAACAATCATTCTCCAACCTGCACTGACTGGAAAACCCATCAAATGGTCACGAGGCCCATGAACAAGCCCTTGAGCTCGGCCGGTCCGCTTGAGAAAGGTCCTTTAACTGTCTTTTCCTGTGTAACGTACACACAGAAGGGTATGCGCAAGGGGACCGGGCAGCTCTGTGCATTTCCAGGAGCTGAGCACCCAGGCAAAGGGTCCCCGGGGTCTAGAAATAGCGGGAGCCCAGCTCCTTGTCATTACCCCCCCTCCCCCATAGACTTCTCTTGCTCATTAAAAGAAAAAAATACTTTATTTTTTAGAGAGAGGAGAAGGGAGGGAGAAAGAGGGAGAGAAACATCAACGTCAGAGAGAAACATCAATCGGTTTCCTCTCATGTGTGCCCCGACCCAGGACCACACCTGCAACCCAGGCATGTGCCTTCGCGGGGAATCGAACTCACGACCTTTTGCTTTGTGGGATGATGCTCAACCCACCGACCCTGACACAAGTCAGGACTCTCTTACCCTTTTCTGAACTTTATGTGAATGGAATCATTCAGGAAATTCTCCTGCATGTCCGGCTCTCTTCCCACCACTAGACGCCCATCCACGTTCATTCCCATGGTCATGCAATATTCCACTACATGCATAGACCATGGTGTGTGTTTATTCATGTTCCTGCGGGTGAATATTTGGATGCTTTCCCATCTCTGCTGGGAACATCCCAGTGGGTGTTTGGTTTCTTTCATGTGTTCAGTGTTGGTAGGTTGTGTCCTCTGGTTTCCCAGAGCAGCAGTTTCAGCCAGACCAGAGGACGGACAAACACACGTGCTCTTTCTATCACTGAGGAATGGACGGAAACCTACATGACCCCTTAGCTTCTCTGTGCCTCAGTTTCCCTCTTCAGTCTTTCACTCGCCAAATATCAGCTAAGCACCTGCTGTGTGCCTGATGCTGGGCATAGCAGGGAAGAGCTGACACTCTGGGAAATGAGGATAATCATCATCATTGTGACACTCTGGGAAATGACAGTAATAATGACAACTTAGCTCAGTGGATTGAATGCTGGCCTGCAAAGCAAAGGGTCACTTATTCGATTCCCAGCCAGGGCACATAACCAGGTTGCAAGCCAGGTCTCTGGCCAGGTTGGTAGCTGGAGGCAGGTGAAAGGCAGCCAGACATTGATGTCTCTCCCTGTCTCTCTCCTTTCCCCGCTCTCTAAAAATAATAAATAACATCTAAAAAAATAATAGTGACAACTTAATTTCATAGGGTTTTTTTTATAAGGGTTACCCCTGGTACATAATAGGTGGTTGAGGCATGCCATCCATTATTCGAGTTATTAGAAAATAATAACCATGGTAAGAAAACGAATCATGGTAATTAGGTTTTCTATGCATACAAATACATTTCATTGTGTAAAATAGTCACACTGCTCATGGCTTATCATTACAGGACCTGTAGTCTGAGGCTGTGTTCTGCTTTGATAACCACTGGGGAAGCAGGAGGGGGTGTGTATGCAGATAGGGAAATAGGCCTAAGACACACCGCGTGGGTAAGGTGAAGGGCTGACACAGTGGGTGTGGAATGCTCTCACTTCTGTTTGATATATGAAAAGGGAAATAGCATACATAGACTGCCTGAATTGCTTACCCCCAGGAAATTTGCCCGATTTTAATTGCTAAGAGCTGGGGAACGTGACAGCAGTGGGGATTGGGGGTGTCTTAGGGTGGGGAGAGAGGGTGCACCTAGATAGCAGACAGAGGTGACAGCCTCTGATACGTGTCTAACATTCACCGTGAGGGGGAGAAACAGTGATGGGCCACCTCTCGCACGCCCCCAACTGGGACCTGGCCTGCATCTCAGGCATGTGCCCTGACTGGGAATCGAACCGGTGACCTTCCCGTTCGCAGGTCGGCACTCAGTCCTCTGAGTCACACCAGCCACAGGGCAGGACCCGAAGTTTTAAAGCGCCTATATTTTCACTCTAGTGATGAAACTAATATGAAAACAGCTCTGGCTGGCTACTCATCATCCCAATTGGTTAGAGCACCATCCCAATATGCCAAGGTTGTGGGTCCCACCCGGCCCAGGTCACATGCCAGAAGTAACCAATGCAAGCCTAACTAAGTAGAACAACAAACTGATGCTTAAAAAACAAGCATAGAAAAGCGCAGTGCCAAAATTCAAGCAGATACATACAAGTGGCCTGGACCCTCATGGGCTACTTAGCTTCTACGCTACCTAAGGCAGGGTGGAGGGGCCAGAGGGGTGTGCCCCAACTTCCCCTCTGCCTTTCCTGTTGCGGCAACCCCCGAGAGAGCTCTGGGGCAGTGCCAGCGAGCCCTGAAGTCAGCAGAGAGCCTCTGGTCAGGCCACGTGCATCTGTCTCCCATCTACCTGAGACCCTGTTCTGTGTCAAGTGCTTTATTACCTTCTCAAGGCTTCTCAAAATGGGTGAGGTAGGTTCAGCTGGGTGACTCATTTCTCAGACAAGGAGACACGAGGAAGAACCAAGTCAGATACTTCTGCTGTGAATACATATTAAACGTCCCCTCTCTTGATGTATATTCAGATTCTTAGAGAGAGAGAGAAAGGGAGAAACATCAGTTTATTGTGCCCCTTATTTATGCATCATTATTGGTGGAGTCTTGTATGTGCCTGGACCGGGGATTGAACCCACAACCTTGGCTTATCATGATGACGCTGTAACCAATGAGCTACCCGGCTAAAGGTCCCTGCATTTTAAATTCTAGAATTCCATGTTGCTAACGGGTGACTTGTAACACATCAATGCTCTAGAACTTCATCATCCAGTAAGGCAGCCACTAGCCTCCTGCAGCTTTTTAAATTAATTAAAACTAATGAAAAATTGCAAGTTTAGTTTCTCACTTGTCCCGGCCCATTTTGAGGGCATGTGGCTGGCAGGTTCCATGGTGAGCAGCATAGACAGAATGTTTCCATCAGCGTGGACCGCTCCACAGGGCAGGTCTGCTCTGGATTTCCAACTAACCATTGCCTACGGTTCTAATGCTGTCCACGTTGGAATTCCACAATTTCTTTTTAAAATTTTAAAAAAGATTTTATTTATTTTTATAGACAGGGGAAGGGAGAGAGGCAGAGAGGGAGAGAGACATCAACGTATGGTTGCCTTTCACCTGCCTCCAGCTAAGGACCTGGCTGGAGACCTGGCTTGCAACCTGGTTATGTGCCCTGGCTGGGAATCGAACCAGCGACCTGTGGGTTCACAGACCACCACGGAATTCCACAATTTCTTAATCATGCTTGTGTTCTGATGTAAAAACCCAGAATTCCGAGATACTCCTAATGAGGGCCCAATGTCAAGCGCGAGCATTCCAGAACGATCCCCAGCTGGTGTTCTGACACTAACATTCTAGAATTCCAACACTCTAGCTGGGGTTCTAGGACAGAATATTCTAGAATTCCAAGATCCCATTGGGCTTTCATAGATCCAATGGCAATGCTAGAATTCCAATACTTGAAGGCTCTGGGGCTCTAATGGTGTCCTGGCCCTGTTACTAATAGATTGCCTGGCTGGGGTCCCTACCTTGAGGACCGGAAGGTCCTGAGACTACTTGTCAGTGACATTTCTTAGCTTCTGTCCCCTGTCCAGGTGTCTAGATGGAGAACACCTCTCTCACGGATTACGGGCACTACGGCGAGGTTTCGGATCTCCCCGTGGACTGTGTGGATGGCACCTGCGTCTCTAGCGAGCCCCTCCGCGTGGCCTCGCTCTTGCTGTACACGGTGGTCTTCCTGGTCGGGGTGCCGGGCAACGCCGTGGTGGCCTGGGTGACTTGGAAGGAGTCCCGCCAGCGGGTCGGGGCCACCTGGTTTTTCCACCTGGCCGTGGCGGATCTGCTCTGCTGTTTGCTGCTCCCGGTCCTGTCGGTGCCCCTCGCCCGGGGAGGCCAGTGGCCCTACGGGGAGGTGGGCTGCCGGGCCCTGCCCTGTGTCACCCTGCTGTCCATGTACGCCAGTGTCCTGCTGCTGGCTGCTCTCAGCGCCGACCTCTGCCTGCTGGCCCTCAGGCCCACCTGCTGGCCTGCGGCTCGGAGGGCGGGCAGGGTGCAGGCAGCCTGCGGGGCGGCCTGGGTGGTGGCCTTGCTGCTGACCGTGCCCTCGGCCATCTACCGCCGCCTGCACCAGGAGCACTTCCCGGCCCGGCTGGAGTGTGTGGTGGACTACGGAGGCTCAGTGGCCGCTGAGAACACCGTGAGCGCCACCCGGTTTATTTTTGGCTTCCTGGGGCCACTGGTGGTCGTGGCCACCTGCCACGGAGCCCTCCTGTGCTGCGCGGCCCCCCGCCTCTGGCCACTGGGCACGGCCGTGGTGGCGAGCTTCTTCCTCTGCTGGGCCCCCTACCACGTCCTGGGGCTGGTCCTCACCGGGGCTGCCCCGCACTCAACCCTCCTGGCCCGCGCCCTGCAGGCGGAGCCCGTGGTCATCGGCCTCGCGCTGGCGCACAGCTGCCTCAATCCCGTGCTCTTCCTGTATTTCGGGCGGGCTCAGCTGCGCCACTCCTTGCCAGCCACGTGTCGCTGGGCCCTGAAGGAGCCGTGGAGCAAGGATGAAAGTGTGGCCAGCAGGAAGTCCACCAGCCATGACCTGCTCTCGGAATTGGAGGTGTAGGCTGGAGGGAATACTGGTTTGTGCCTTTCCAGCCCCTGGCACAAAGCTGGCTTCAGGCATAGGGAGATCCAGGGGCTCAATCTTATCCTCATTTATTCCTTTGTTCACGCAACAAGCATTCTTTAAGCACCTGCTATGTGCACGGCCCTGTTATAGGCACTGGGATGTGGCAGTGACCAAAACAGACACAAATCCTTGCCCTCAAGGAGCTGACAGTCTTGTGGAGGAAGACAGACAATAACCCAAGAAATAAAGAAATAGGAAATATGCCCCTTGGGTCAGGTGATATTCAAGCTAAGAGCTGAAGAAGGGAAGGAGGAGGCATGTTCAAATCCGGAGAAAAGCATTTCAAGCAAAGGGAACAGCAAGTGCAAAGGCCCTGAGGCAGAATGTGCTTGGCACACTCCAAAGGGCAGTGAAGAGGCCAGCGTGGGTGGAAAAGAGAGAGCAAGAGGGAGAATGGTATGAGATGAAGGGGGAGAGGTGCAGGGCTGGGGTTGGGGGACAACCTTGGGAATCCTTCTAGACTGTAACAAGGTGTTTGGGGGTCCATGGAAGTGTTTTGAGCTACCATTATCCAATACAATACACAACACCCAATTAAATTTCAAATTTAGATCCACAACACCAATCATTTTTTTTTTTTTAAAGCATGAGTATGGCCCATGCAATATTTGACACATCCTAATGCTAAAAAATGATGTGTTATGGATCTGAAATTCAAATTGAACTAAGCAGCCTGTAATATTTTTGTTTTCTAAACCAGGCAACCCTATTCTGAGCAAAGGCATGTCCTGGTTTGATTTCGGTTTTAATAGGATCCCTCCGGGTGCTGGCGGAGACTGACCATGGTGGAGGTCAGTCTCCACCGTAGTCAGCTATTGTCTAGGCTGATGGTACAAGAAGAGGTGACGGTGACCTGAATCAGGGTAACAGCAGCGCAGCTGGTGAGAAGGTCACCGGTTATGGATCTGTTTTGAAGGAAATGCCATGTCCAAGCTCCATAGCTTAGTATTCAAGACCTCTTTCCATCTTGGGACACACTTATATTCTAGGTGTACCTCCCCTGCTGCAGCCAGAATAATGGCCCCCAAAGATGCCCGCATCTTAATCCCCTGAACTTGTGAACGTGTGACCTCACATGACAAAAGGATCCTGTTCAAGATTTTGAGATGGGAAGATCATCCTGGATTATTTCGACGAGCCCCAATGTCTTCACAAAGATCCTCATAAAAAGGAGGCAGAAGGTGCAGGGTCAGTAGAAGGAGATATGACGATGGAAGTAGATGGCAGAGGGATACAAGGAAGGAGCCACAAGCCAAGGAAAGCAGGCAGCCTCCAGAAGCTGTAAAAGGCAGGGAAATGGATTGTATCCAAAGGCCCCTGAAGGAACATAGACTTGTCAAGAGCTTGATCTCAGACTTCTGACCTCCAAAATTTTATTGAATAAATTTGTGTTGTTTTAAGTCAGTGAGATTGTGGTAACTTGTTACAGTGGTCGCGGGGAACTAAGACAGATCTTTTGGGTGCTTTCTCCAGCTGATGCCACTGCCTGGAAAGCCCTGGGATCTATGCTGCCCAGTCTGGAAACCACTAGCTCTCTATGGCTAGCCAAATTCAAGTTAATTCATTTAATTAAAATGAAAAACTTAACTCCTTGGATGCACTAGCCACAGTTCAAGAGCTCAGTAGCTACATGTAGTTGGTGGTGACCGTATTGGGTGGAGCAGACATAGAATATTTCCATCATCATAGAAAGTTCTATTAGGCAGGGCTGCTCTAGAATCTCCCCTGTCCAGATCTTTCAAATCACACAGGAATGGCACCTATGTGTCCAGTCATTACTCCAGCACAGCACTTTACCCATAGTTTCTCCTTTCAGGTAATTTATTTTTTAAAAATATTTTATTATTTTTAGAGAGAGGGGAAGGGAGGGATGCAGAGGGAGAGAGACATCAATGTATGGCTGCCCTCACCCTCCTCCAGCTACGGACCCGGCCAGAGACCTGGCTTACAACCCGGTCATGCACCCTGGCTGGGGAATGAAACCAGCGACCCCTGGGTTCGCAGGCTGGCGCCTTATTCACTGAGCCACCAACCAGGGCTATTTTTTATTTTAAAAAATATTTTATTTATTATTTTTAGAGAGAGGGGAAGGGAGAGAGGCAGAGAGGGAAAGAGACATCAATGTATGGTTACCTTTCACCTGCCTCCAGTTAGACCTGGTTTGCAGCCTGGTTTTGTGCCCTGGCTGGGAATTGAACCGATGACCCTTCAGTTCACAGGTTGGTGCTCAATCCACTGAGCCACACCAGCCAGGGCTTCTTTCACGTAATTCTTACAACAACCCAGTGAGGTGGGGAGGTGCTTCATTTTACCAGCTGAGGCCCAGGGAGGAGAGCTCATTTGCCCAAGATCAACACAGCAAGGAAATCACAGAGCTGAGAGCCGATCCCACGTTTACTTGACTCCAGTGCCCATGGTCGTCGTCTTCTTCTTTTTTTAAAGCTTTGCCTGTTTTGTTTTGTTTTTAAATTTTATTTATTTATTTTTTACAGCTAGGAGAGGGGAGGGAGAAAGAGAAAAATATTGAAATGTGAGAGATACATCAGTTAGGTGCTTCCCTCACACCTCCAACTGGGGACCTGGCCCAAAACCCCAGGCATGTACCCTGACTGGGAATCAAACCTGTGACCCTTTGGTTTGCAGGCTGGCGCTCAATCCACTGAGCCACACCAGCCAGGGCCCCATGCTCTTCTTACTTACCGAAATTTGCCTTCAATGCCTTGCTGCATCCTCCTGCCTGGGAGGAAGTAGTGCTCTTCTCTTTTCTAATTTTCTGAAACATGAGTTCCCAGCTAAACTGTAAATTCCTCAAAGGCAGCATCTGGGCAAATTTTTTTTAAATCAGATTTTAATTTTTCAATGGGACTTGACATACAATATTAGTTCCAGGTGTACACTCAGTGATTAGACATTATGTAACTTACTGAGTGATCCTCTTGGTAAATTTCAGACCCAACTGGCACCACGCATAGTTATTAGAATATTATTGACTATAATCCCTCTGCTGGGCTTCCTTCCCCGTGACTATTGTGTAACTGTCGATTTGTGCTATTTAATGACTTCACATTTTTCTCCCATCCCCACAACCCCCTTCCCATCTGAAAACCATCACAATGTTCTTTGTATTCGAGTCTGTTTCTGTTCCGCTTGTTCATTTATTACTATTATTTTTTTATTAAAAATAATTTTAAGGCCCTGGCTGGTGTGGCTCCGTGGATTGAGCCTTCGAACCCAAGTGTCCTGGTTCGATTCCCCAGTCAGGTCATCATAATCAGGTTGCAAGCCAGGTCTCCAGCCAGGTCCGTAGCTAGAGGCAGGTGAAAGGCAACCATACATTGATGTTTCTCTCCCTTTCTCCCCCCATCCCACTCTTTCCTCTCTCTAAAAATAATGAATAATAATAATAAAAAAGACTCTCTCTTTGTTTTAACTATGTGCAGTTTTACTTATGATGTGTTTTGGTGTAGGCCTCCTTGGGTTTATCTTATTTTGGGCTCTGTGTGCTTTTTAGACATCTATTTCCTTCCCTAGATTAGGAAAATGTAATTTTCTCTAAATCTATTAAGTCTTTATTTTATTTTAGTTTTGATTTTTAGAGAGAGAAGATGGGAGGGAGAAAGAGAAGGACAGGAACATCCGTCAGGTGCCTTTTGTACGCACCCAAACCAGACACCGAACCCGCAACCCAGGCAGGGTTTAAACCCAGAGTTTAAACCCAGTTTAATCCCTGATCAGGGATTAAACTGGAGCCCTTTCAGTTTGCAGGATGCTGTCCACAGGCTGGGACTCTGTCACTATTTCTTCATATAGGTTTTCAATTTCTTGCTCTCTCTCTTCTCCTTCTGGCACTCCCATGATGCAAATATTGGTTAGCTTAAAGTTGTCCCAGCTCCTCCTTATGCTTCGTTTTTTCTTTTTGGACTTAAAATTTTTTTTTTATTTATTATTTTTAGAGAGAGAGGAAAGGAGAGAGGCAGATAGGGAGAGAAACATCAATGCATGGCTGCCTTTCACCTGCCTCCAGCTACAGACTCGGCTGGAGACCCAGCCTACAACCTGGCCATGTGCCCTGGCTGGGAATCGAACCAGCGACCCCTGGGTTCGCAGGCAGGCGTCTTATCCACTGTGCTATCTGCCAGGGCTCTTTTTTCTTTTAAAAAAAACATTTTATTTATTATTATTTTTAGAGAGAGGGGAAGGAAGAGAGGCAGAGAGAAAGAGAGACCTCGATGTATGGCTGCCTTTCACCTGCCTCCAGCTACACTGGCTGGAGACCTGGCTTGCAACCTGGTTATGTGCCCTGGCTGGGAATCGAACCAGCGACCTTTGGGTTCTCAGTCCTGCGCCTTATCTACTGTGCCACCAGCCAAGGCCTCTTTTTTCTTTTTACTGCTGTGATTGGGTGTTGTTGTTGTTTTTTCTTATATTCCAAATTGCTGATTTGATTTTCAGGTTCATCTACTGTTTATTCCCTGTAAATTATTCTTTATTTCAGATAGTGTACCTTCCATTTCTGTCTGATTCTTTTATAGTCTGTATGCCCCTTTTTTATGCTGCCGAAGTTCTCATTAAGTTGAGCATCCTTCTTTTTTCTTTTTTTTTTTTTTTAAGATTTTATTTATTATTTCCAGAAAGAGAGGAAGGGAGAGAGGCAGAAAGGGAGAGAAACAGAGAAACACCAGTGTATGGTTGCCTTTCACCTGCCTCCAACCACAGAGATGGCTGGAGAGCTGGCTTGCAACCTGGTTATGTGCCCTGGCTGGGGAATCGAACCAGCCATCTTTGGGTTCACAGGCCGGCACCTTATCCACTGTGCTACCAGCCAGGGCCAAGTTGAGCATCCTTCTAACCGGTGTTTTGAACTCTGCATCTGGTGGATTGCTCGCCTCCCTTGTATTTAGTTCTTTTTCTAGAGTTTTGTTCTGTTCTTTCATCTGGGACATGTTTCTTTGTCTCCTTACTTTGGCAGCCTCCCCGTGTTTGTTTGTTAGGCAGAACTGCTACATCTCCTGGACATGGTAGAGTGGCCTAATGTACGAGGTGTCTTGTGGGGACCAGTGGTGAAACCTTCCTGCTCACCTGAGCTGGTGCCTCCAGGGGCACCAGCTCCCCTGCCCGGGTGAGGGCTGTGTACATCCTCTTGTTGTACTTGAACCTTGTTAGCATGCTCATGGGAGGGGTTTAGGCCAATCAACTGCAAGGACTGCCTGAGACCACCGTAGAGGATCAGCTATGCAGGGGCCCACCCCACAGAGCAGGAATTACTTCAGTGGGGCTGTGGCACCCCCCGAGTTTGCCTCTTAAGTGTGTTGTTCATGGAGGTGGTTAGGTGGAGCTTCAACGTGATCTAAAGCTGTCTACCGAGTGTGATGGCTCTGGGGTCTCCCGGGAGGGGCAGGCCAAGGTCAGCTGCCACCTGTGTTCTGCCAGGGGCTTCTGGATGTGAGCTACAAAGTTATCTGCAAATAGCTGCTCTTTGTGCTGGGCCTGCAGCCGCCCAGGAGAGACCACGCTGCGAACCAAGGCTGCCTGCCACTGGTGCCAAGTCTGGGACCGCTTGGGAAGAGGTACAGGGCACGCTGAGCTCAGATGCCGCTTGTTTGAGAGATTTTTGGAAAGTCTGAGGCATGAGCTAGGAGAGGTCATTTGTGTGGAAAAGCCACCGGAAACAGCTTGGGTGGACCCACAAGTTGGGTAGGGCAGAGCCTCGGGGAGTTACCAGGCTGGGCAAACCGTGAGCCAGGCAGGTGGAGAGTCAGATACAGTTCAGGTTCCACCAGCCTGCCCCTTCTGTGTGGGGAAGGCTCAGCAAAGACGCAATGGCCTCTGGCAGAATTTCTGTTTGGGAGAAAGCTGACCTTCCAGCCCTCACCCTGAAGCAAGACAATTTCAGTTCCTCCCCTTGTGTCCCTACGAGTTTAGAGGAAGTGAGTCCAAGTCCTTGCATGGGCCCTTTAGGAGGAACTTACTGGGACTTGGGAAGCATTCTTCCCCCTCAACCTCAATCCCGTTGGTGTTTTGTTTTTAATTAACTAATTAATGGCTGAGCCCTGGCTGGTGGCTTGGTGGATAGAGCACTGGCCTGCAAACCCAAAGGTCACTAGTTCAATTCCCAGCCAGGGCACATAATCAGGTTGCAAGTCAGGTCTCCAGCCAGGTCTCCAGCCAGGTCCCCAGCCAGGTCCGTAGCTGGAGGCAGGTGAAAGGCAACCACACATTCATATTTCTCTCCCTCTCTGCCTCTCTCCCTTCCCCTCTCTCTAAAAAATAATAAAATCTTTTAAAAAATAGCCAAGATATACCTCCTAATTTTTATCCACCCATGTGGGTGTGGGACCCATGTCTGCCTCTCCTACCTGTCTCAATGTCTGTTTCTTCTATATACCCTTAGTTGTAGGACTTTATTCAGCCAGATTTCAAGCAGTTCCGAATGATGGTTGTTCTGTAGTTTACTTGTAAGCCTGATAGGATTGTGGGAGGATGCAAATACTCCAGTTATCAACGCCGCCACCTAGACCAGATGGGTCACTTTGATTTCTGTCTTTTCTCCACCCACCCCAGGCCTTAAAAAGAGCCAAACCATCTTTATTTGTCTGCACCTTATTTTCTTCCAACTGGGTTGTGAGTTTCCTAAAGGTGGGGATCTCAATCTTGGTATCTTTTTTTCCCCTTTATCTGATATGGGGATACATAGTAGGTCCTCAACAATACATATTTTATCACTTGCTATTTTGTTCAAAATCCTCATACATTAAATGATTATGACCAAGCCAGTCCTGTAGAATAAATTATATTCTGGGTCAGTTGATATAATTTCATGAAAAGTGTGTGTGTGGGGGGATCCCGCTGTTTGGTAATCCATTGGGGTCAGGTGCCAGTTAGGAGATCGCAATGGATAGGGTGCCAGCCTGAAACCTAAAGGTTGCTGGTTCGATTCCCAGCCAGAGCACATAACCAGGTTGCAAGCCAGCTCTCCAGCCAGGTCCATAGCTGGAGACAGGCGAAAGGCAACCATACGTTGATGTTTCTCTCTCTCTCTCTCTGGAAACAATAAATTTAAAAAATCTTTTAAAAAATAATCTCTTCATGTTTTTTGAGATTTGTTTCCATTTCTTATTGCATTGGCCTTTCCTTTTGTTAAGAAGAATTAATTTTATGAATGCTTTCAAACGTATTTCTGTGCAACTTTACGTAGAAATCCCTTGATTGTTCAAAATAACCTTTCTTTTTTGTTTTTTTGTAACTTCCTTTTGTTCTTGTTTGTTCTTTTGTTTTTGTTTGGTTCTGCCATGAATGTGTTGATTTCCTCAGAGCCAGGTCTTAATGGTATTAGGAAGTCCCAGGAATTCCCGTCTAATCTTAGCAAGCCCCAAAAAGTCTTCTGTCCCCCAACAGTAACTGCTGAACCAGTGGAGGCCCATGTCCTTCAGCGATATCTTAGTCTGCTGTCAAGAATTTAGTGATTTTTCTGTTTTAGTAACTTCTCTGTCCTCAGAGCCAACTCCCGCAAAGCCATCTGTAGGAAGTTCCTTCAATCCCTTCCCCTCTATTCCCTTAAAAAAAAAAAACCTGCCTACAACAATAATAAAATTTAAAAAATAATAAAGTTCTCTCCAAAAACAAACAAACGAAAAAATCACCTGCCTTCTTTTTGTTTGGAGCGGACACATTCAGGTCTCAGCTCACCTGTGGCAGACGGCCAAATTAACCTTTTAATTTGTTCTCCTGTCCTTTCCCCTCTCACACTCACCGATACTGACACATGTTTTTTTCCAAGAATTAGTTTCAAATTTGCTCCTCAATGTTTGCGACTTTCATCCTGACGGCGTATTTTACATAATTACTTCCTCTAAAAAAATTATGTAGTTCTCATTTGCCTATTTTAAGCAGCATGTTCAGTCAATTTCTTTCCTTCTTTGGAAAATCATGTGTGAATTGACTTCTCTATGTTCAACTTGTTTCCCAAAGATTTGTCAAAAGTTCAGAGAAAACAGAAGTAAAACCAGTGAACCACTGAAGTAGTAATGAATAAAATCTTGTTGTTATACACATCAAAAGCCAGTTTGTAAGGGAGCAGTCAGATCAAAATATGGGGTGTTAGGAGTATATTGTTGCATAGTGAAAAGCAAGGACTGTGTTTATTTTTCACAGTGATTGGTTACAATACTAGAATTTTCTTCAATAACAGTGACCCAGTCAGTAGTTACCTCATAGCAACTTTGGAAAATAGTTCAAGTTTTGCTTACGATTTCTGGACAGATAAGCAGGAAATGATTCACGTCAGGTTAGTCTTACAAAACAAGCTCAATTCAGCATTGTCTGACTAAACTGGCTATTTCTGCTCAGGGAAATTTGCAAGCTTGGTCTTTGCTTGTTTTTGATTTTTAACGTATCCAGCTTCCCACTTGACACCCAACTTCACGTCCAATATGTAACTTCCACTTAATGTGATGAAAATGGAATCTCTAGATTTTTCTTTCACAGCCTCCTTCTTGCAATTTCTGGATCTCGGTTGATGGCAAAGGCATATCTCTAGGCATCCAGGCCAAAATCTATTTTTTTAAAAAAAGATTTTATTAATTACTTTTAGAGAGAGAGGAGGGGAGGGAAGGAGGAAGGGAGAGAAACATCAATGTGTGGTTGCCTCTCACCTGTCACCAGCCGGCTGGAGACTTGCTTGCAACCTGGGTATATATCCTGGCTGGGAATCGAACCAGTGACCCTTGGGCTTGCAGACTGGTGCTCAATCCACTGAGCCACACCAGCCAGGTGGGGGTTGTTGAAGTGAGATGCCTCACTTTTCTCTCACATTCCATGGCCAATCTATCAGACAATCCCTGCAGGCTTTACCTTAAAATTTCATCAGATTCCTACCCCTTCTCACTATCCTCCCGGCCATCATTCATGTGCAGCCACTGCAATTTCTCACCTAGTCCAGCAGCCTTCTCCCTGGTCCCCTTTTATCATCTTGGTTCCCTTTGGTCTGTTCCTAACAGAGGAGCCAGAGGATTCTGATAAAATCTAAGTCAGATCATTTCTCATGCTCCTCCTCTGCTCCCATTCCTCCCTTCGGCTCACACACATGAGAAACCAAAGTCCTGGCCACGGTGTATGATCTATTCCCCCTCATTCCCTGCTATTTCCCCACCTTCACTCTGTCAGGGCAGTCTTACTGTGAGAGATCACCCATAGACTGATGTGGGAGCAGGCAACCAGTTTTTGGGGGGTTGAGGGGGAGGGAGACCAGCATGGGAGCTGGTAATGGGTTCATCGGGGGTTAAGGGGGAAGAGCTGATCCCTGACCAGCTTGGGGGCCCATGCAGCCCAGGAATGGAGACCCTTGGCCCTTGTGGCCCTGTGGTAGTCCCACCAAGGACTCTGTTTGGCAGGTTTTTAAGCTTGCAAGCCGCAGCAGGTGTGCATTGTGCCTTAGTCACTATCAACACAGGTCGCCAAGTGTTTATCTCTGGCAGATTCCCGAGCATCCCGTAGTCCCGGCCAGGTTCATGAGCACATTCCACCCAAGCTGCCTCTATTCTCTGACACACTCCAGCCACGTAAGCCTGCTTGCTGGTCCTCGAAGCCAGCTAGTCTCAGCTTTTGCTATCTCAGTTTTGCAGTGGCTGATCCCTCTTCCCAGAAATCTCTCCCATGGGGGTCCCCCTGGTGTTCTGCCTCCCTTTGTCCAGCCCTCTGCTCAAACCACCTGGAAGATGCAAGAATTGGGCTGAGAAAGAAAAATCTAGGGACTCCACTTTCCTCACATTAAGTGGAAGTTACATATTGGACGTCAGTTGGGTGTCAAATGGGAAGCTGGATGAGTTACAATTTGCAAGCTTGCAAACTTCCCTGAGCAGAAGTCACCAGTTTAGTCAGACAAAGCTGAATTGAGCTTATTTTGCAAAACTAACCTGACTTGATCATGTCCTGCTCGTGCGTCCAAGAATCGTAAGCAAAACTTGGACTATTTTCCAAGGTTGCTAGGAGGTAACTACTGACTGACTCACTATTATTCCAAAAAAAATTTCTAGTATCAAAATTCTAGCTAGCTCTCACCATGACACAAAAAAAGAATCGCTTTTCGCCCCCTCCCTGCTTGGTTTTGTTCAGTAGAAAAGACACTACTGCCTGATGGTTTATTTATCGGTTTATTTACTTGGATCTCTGTGACTGTCTTTCCCATGAAAGTGTGAGGTCCAGGGAGCAAGGACTTCTGTTTTTTTCACTGCAGCCTCCCTAGCGTGTAGACCTAACTCGAGGACCAAAGGCTGTACCTTCTGAACAGCAATATTATTTTGTAATAAAAACCTAACATTTAGCCCTGGCTGCTGTGGCTCAGCGGATTGAGGGCCAGCCTACGAACCAAAGGGCTGACAGTTTGATTCCCAGTTGGGGCACATGCCTGGGTTGCAGCCCAGTCCCCAGTTGGGGGCACACAAAGAGGCAACCATACATTGATGTTTCTCTCCCTTTTTCTCCCTTGTCTGCTCTCTAAAAATAATTAAAATCTTTAACACACACACACACACAACCTAACGTTTATCCAGCTCCTATAGGTACGGTAGTGAAAAACACAGCTTATGTACCTCATGCACAGTTATTAATCTATTTCCCCCAACAATCTCAAAAAGTAGGCTCTTTCCTCATGTTATAAATAGGGAAACTGAGGCTCAGTCTGGCCATGAGTGGCCCGTGGAGGACTAAAGCAGCCTCACTTTTCTCGTTCAGCTATTCATTCAACAAACACGGACTCTGATCCCGGTGCTAGATGCTGGCGAACACAGGGGCTCTAAGGCAGGAATATTGCTGCGCTGAGGGAGCTGGGGAATTGAGTTGGATTATTAGAGAATCGATAGGGTAATTATGCATGAATAACTATAACGAATAAATCGTGCGGGTGCTTTCACAGTGTCTGGGCTCAGGCCACTTCCCAGCGTCCGCGCGATCCCAGGGTGCTGGAGGCTGTTCAGAACCAGTGTGCAGCGCGGAGCTCCGCCCGCCCGAATAGGAAGCGGCACCACCCAGAGATCCGCCGGAAGCGAGGCGGGGCAGGAGCCTGCGCAGGCGCAAACGCAGCCGCAGCCGCAGCGTGGGATAGCGTGCGCAGGCGCAGGACCGGTTTCAGGCACGTGAGGGACGCAGAAACCGGAAGTTCACGTTTTCGCCCTGGTGTTGGAGGTGAGGGGGCGGGGCGGGTGCGTGGATTAGTGGGTCCGTGGTAGCAGAGGCCGGAGCAGGAGTGGGTGGCGGGTAGCTGGGGCGCTAGCTGAGGGGTGCAGGGAGACCCCGAGATGAGGAACTATATTGGAGGAGGCCGAGGATCCGGGAGAAGCGGATGGAGAGGGAGCCTGAGGGTCCATGAGAGAAGCTGGGGGATTGAGAAACCCTAGACAGAAAGAAATGGAGGCACCAGAAGCTGCGAGAAACTGAGATGGGGAGGTTCAGGTGGGAGGGAAGATGGAAACGAGAGAGATCGAGGGCAAGGAGGGGTGGGTACCACCGAGAGAGAGGCTCACTGAGCCTACGAGAGAAATGTGATCGCAGCGGGACCCCGGGAGATGGAGGGAAAGACCATAGTGGAAACTAGCGAACAGAAATAGACCGAAGAGGACAATTTACATGGCGAGACGAGGGAGTGGATTATGGAGGGAGACCCCCTAGACAGAGGAAAACGGAGACAGTGAAATAGGGAGAACCTGACCAAAGTTGAAGTGGACTGAGGGAGACTGGGAGAGAAAGCAAGAGATGAGAATGCAGCGGGATGGATGGGAAATGGGAGATTAAGGCAGATGCGTGGAGTGGTCCTGAGTGTGAAGAGACACTGCAGATGGGGACGTGGAGAGAGAGTAAATAGAATTGAAAAGACAGTGAAATTTTGAAATGGAGGGATTGTCTTTAAAAACAAAAAAGGTGGGGGATCAAGCTAGGCAGTAGAAAATCACATTGAAAAATAGAGAAAGAGGAGGATGAAGGAAGCCAGAATCCCTGGATTTAAATTTCTCTGGTTCAGTGGTTCAGTAAAATAGTGATAGTAGCACCTTTTTAAGATTGTGAGAAAAGTGTATGTGTATATGTGTGCAGTAAATGTGATTTAGAATAGTACCTGATAACATGAGTAAGCACTAAGTGTTAGCTATTATTAATATTATTTTTAAATCCTCATCCAAGGATGTATTTATTAATTTTAGGGAGAGAGAGAGAGAGGGAAAGGAACATCAAATGGTTGTTTCCTATATTTGTGCTGACCAGGGATTGAACCTGCAACTTAGGTATGTGCCCTGATCTGGGATCGAATCCGCAACTTTTTGGGTGGTGCCACTCCAGTCAACTGAGCCACCAGCCAGGGCAGCTATTACTCACTCCTCAGACAAATGTGAAGATTTTAGGTGGAGAAATGGGAGTGAGCTGAAGAGATACCTATGATGAAGGAAGAGAGTGATGGAGAATGAGAAGTGGAGAGAGACACAAATAATCAGAAAAAAAAGATTCAAACAAAATGAGAAAGTCAGGTGGAATATTCAGGAACAGTAAGAGGTTGTCAAATAGAGAAAGATGGTTGGACTTAAGGGGAAAACCATCAGACTGAAAATTGGAAACAGCAGAGGAGAACGATGTAAATGAAGTGAGGTGGGACCAGAGACTAAGAAAGGGAAGAGATGTGGGTGATGAGTAGGATGGACTGAAAAAGAGAAGTCACAGAGATCTGAAGATGGAAAACCAGAAAGAAGAGAAACAGGGATGGAAAGAAACCCTCTAAAAGCCACCAGCCCAGGAAAGAAACCAAGAGATGGTTAGAGGCATGGGAGGTCCAGAAAATTCTAAAGGGAGCTTTAAAGAGTAGACTCTGAGAGCCATGGGGATGCTCTCAGTTGGGTCCACATGCAATTTAAAGCCTGAGGAAATGCTCTTCATTTCATTCAGAGAGCCACAGGTTGGTTCCGGATCACACTAGCCCCTCAAGGCCCTTTTCCTTCCTTTCTAGATTAGGAATTCCTTTGAGGCTGCTCGGGTGCCACCTACTACAGGAGTTCAGTAAGAAGTGACACACGCTCCCCACAGGCTACTGCTTCTGAGGACATCTCTGCCATTCCCAAGTTCCTCAGTTGAGATCTGCCCCTGGCTCTAAGAACTCCCAGGGTAGGCCTGAGTTCCCCCTGAGACCACAGAGATTGAATCTCTGAGCCCTGTCCTGTGATGGCCTTCAGGAGACTGAGGCATGTAGGGGGAAGCATGGCTAATACCATGATGAGGGTGAATTGTGTTCTTTGAGTGGAATTATTTTTCAGGTTACATGCCCCTGGTTCTCCTTGTTTTCCCTTCTATTAGTCATTGGGAGAAAGCACTGAACTTGAAGACTAGTTCCTGTTTATCTTTATACTAAGCCGGGTGATAAACATTGCCACATTTTGAGATGGGTGTTGTCCCTTTTTTTTTTTTTTGGGGGTAAGATTTTATTATTTTCAGAGAGAAGAGCAGGGAGGGAGGGAGAAAGGGAGAGAAACCTCCCTTGTATGGCTGCTTTTCATCTGCCTCCAGTTACAGACCTGGTTGGAGACCTGGCTTGCAATCTGGTTATGTGCCCTGGCTGGGGAATCGAACCAGCGACATTGGGGTTTTCAGACTGGCGCCTGTTCACTGAGCCACATTAGCCAGGGCTTGTCCCCATTTTATAGATGAAGAAAACATCTTTCAAGAAGTTAAGGTGGGGCCCTGGCTGGTAACACAGTGGATAAGGTGCCGGCCTGCGAACCCAAAGGTGGCTGGCTCGATTCCCCAGCAAGGGCATGTAACAAGGTTGCAAACCAGGTCTCCAGTCAGGTCTGTGGCTGGAGGCAGGTGAAAAGCAACCATACATTGAGGCCTCTCTCCCTCTTTGCCTCTCTCCCTTCCCCTCCTTCTAAAAATAATGAAATAAAATCTTAAAAAAAAAAAAAAAGAAAAGAAGTTAACGTGCTGATGGTCACACATCTAGTAAATGATGAAGCTAATGCCAAACCCCGATCTGCCGAGTCCAGAACCTCCACCATGGAAGGCTGTGAACCCTATTAACACATTATTGACTGGCAGTTTTATTTATTTTAAAAAAAAAAACTTGCAAGTGCAAAGATGATTTAACTCGTAGAGCAGACTACATCCATCTGTTCATAAACTCATTGTTGACGGGCAACTTCATAGCAAAAGCTAATGCAAGCTTTATAGGTCAACAATGTGTTAAGATCACACCCCTATCACAATCTGAGTGATGGATTTCCCTCCCAGTAAATTGCATAGGAGGGTATGGTCTTTATCGGTTGAGTCAGGCACTCAGAAACCCAGCTCTCAGCAGAAAGGATTTTCTTGCGTGGCTCAGAAGTGGAGGGTAGGAGGGAACGTAAGCCTCAAGGACTGAACGATGTTGCCAAGTTTCCCACCTTTTACTTTCGTCTTTGTAGAAGCTCAGTGTGTGCCTTGCAGGTGCCTCATTGTGTCCACAGGCAGGCTTTCCTGGACAACAATCTAGGAAAGACTCAGGTTGAAGAGCTAGTACAAACAGCTTCAGGATTTATCATCCTTGCCTAGCCACAGTAGATAAAATGAGAGCTTTTCTCTCTTAGGAACTCAGTGTAAATTCCAGGGAAAGGCCATGATTGGCCCTTGATTGGGTCATGTGTCCGCCTGGCGAACCAATCACTGGTTAAAGGGGGAGTAGGGTACCCTGACTGGCCAGGTGGCTGTCACAGTGCCCAAGCCAATCTAGGAAGGGCAGCTCCCTTTATTCATTATTTTTAGAGAAAAAGGCAGGGAGGGAGGAAGAAATGGAGAGAAACATCAATGTATGGTTGCCTTTCACCTGCCTCCAGCTGGGGACCTGGCTGGAGACCTGGCTTGCAGCCTGGTTATGTGCCCTGGCTGGGAATCGAACCAGCAACCTTTGGGTTCACAGGCTGTTACCTATCCACTCAGCCACCAGCCAGGTCCCCTTACTCTTTTTATTATGTTTTTAATCCTTACCTGATAATATTTTTGTTTTAAAGATTTTATTTATTATTTCCAGAGAGAGAGGATGGGAGAGAGGCAGAGAAACATCAATGTATGGTTGCATTTCGCCTGCCTCCAGCCATGGACCTGGCTGGAAACCTGGCTTGCAACCTGGTTATGTGCCCTGGCTGGGGAATTGAACCAGCGACCTTTGGGTTTACAGGCTGGCGCCTTATCCACTGTGCTACCAGCCAGGGATTGATAATATTTTAAAATTTTATTTTAGAGAGAGATTTATGTAAGAGAGAAATGTCTATCTATTGGTTGCCTTCCATACATGCCCCAACCATGCTATGTGTCCTGACCAGGAATCGAACCTGCAACTTTTCGGTGTACAGGACAACGCTCCAACCAACTGAGCCCTGGCTAGAGCAGCCTTACTCTTCATTATGCCACACCTCTCAAGTGTTTTGGTCTGGGATGTCTCCCACAGCCCTCTGGGCTTGCTTTACAACAGCCCCGGTTCCTGGATTGCCCAAGTTGGGTGACATGTCTGCTTCTTGCATGTGTCATGATCACCTGTAGGGCTCAGGGTGGTATTACTCCAAACTGTCCCTTCTAGGCCAGCACTTGTATCCAACAGACTTCCAGTAAGTGAGTCCAAAATGAACCTCTTCTGTTCTCTTTCCCCAGACATTCAGGACCTACAAAAACCAGGATGAACCAGTGTCCACCCCAGAGACTGCTGCAGGAGCAGTGAGGCGCCCGAGTGTCACTAGTTTGCTCTGCCGTTGCCCTCGGTGGGCCTGCACCATCCATGATGAGGACACTTAGCTCTTTGAGGAGAAAGTGTTTCTTCAGAGCAGGCGCCAGCGCCTCAAGGCCAGAGGTGGGGAATGCATGAGAACATTTGGGCCCAGTCATCAGAACTGAGGGCAGTTTTGCGACAGCGTTTGTGATTAGGTCCAGCATGCCTCCTCCCAGAACAAGAGGGGACAGGAGTCACCGGGACCGGGACCGATACCGGCCTCCCAGTGAGGAGGAGGCCCCTGAGAGGTGGGATTGGAATTGTCCAGAGACCCGGAGTCTCTTCGAGGATGCCTTCTTCGGGGAGGAGGATTACATCCGCCAGGGCTCTGAGGAGTGCCAGAAATTCTGGACTTTCTTCGAACGTTTACAGAGGTTCCAGCATCTCAAGACCACCAGGAAGGAGGAGAAGGATCCCAGGCAGCCCAAGCACAGCCTCCCAGCACTGGCCGACCTCCCTTGCACTTACGACCCGCGTTACCGCATCAACCTGTCGATCCTCGGCCCCGACTCTCGGAGCTCTCGGGGGCTGGGCCGGCGCCTGTCCCCGGAGAGAGTGGCCGAGTTCCGCCGAGCCCTGCTGCACTACCTGGACTTTGGCCAGAAGCAGGCGTTCGGGCGGCTGGCCAAACTACAGCGGGAGCGGGCGGCGCTTCCCATCGCCCAGTACGGGCAGCGCATCCTGAAGACCCTGAAGGAGCATCAGGTGGTGGTGGTGGCAGGGGACACGGGCTGTGGCAAGTCCACCCAGGTGCCCCAGTACCTGCTGGCCGCCGGCTTCAGTCACGTGGCGTGCACCCAGCCCCGCAGAATCGCCTGCATCTCGCTGGCCAAGCGCGTGGGCTACGAGAGCCTCAGTCAGTGCGGCTCGCAGGTGAGTGGGGGCGGCCAGGGTTCCAGCTTCTCCCTCGCGACCTTGGTAATAGGCTGCTGGCCCTTGGCCGTATCCGTAAGAGTTACAAAGGCTCCTACCCTTTGGCTCAGCGCTGATTGTTCCGGCAATTTATCTATGAATTGGCCTGGGTATGGTCCAGAGGATAAAGACGCCCATGTCACTCAGTACAGGCAGACCTTTTATTGCGTTCGATTGATTGCTCTTCGCAGGTGTTGCATTTCCCCCACATTGAAGGCAAGTCCCTCCACCGGCAAAAAGGTGACAGTTCACTTTGTTGCAAGCTCGCTTCAGTGCGGTCGTCTGGAGGTGACCTCGCAATACCCCTGAGGTCTGCCTGCAGAGCCTCTTAGCAGTAAAACAAGTTGGAACCGTCCTGAAGGTTCATCAGTCTTTTTTCTAGACACAGCCACAAGAGAGAATGAGTTCTGATCCTGTCTCTACCACTTAAAAATTGTTGTTAGTCATGTTAGGATACTCTCAGCCCAGAAAGAGGCAAGTGGCAGCCGTCCATAGCTCTGAAATTTTACAAGTTGAATATATTTGTGTAATTAGCACCCGGATATATATTTTTTAAAGAATCAAACTTAGTTGCCCTGACCGGTGTGGCTCAGTTGGTTGGGTGTCATTCTACAAAGCCAAAGGTCACGGGTTCGATTCCCAGTCAGGGACTAGGTGACAGGACACAGGGCTGGTTGGGTGGTATGTGAGGGGCAACCAACCAATGTTTCTCTTTCACATTGATGTTTCTTTCCCTCCCTTTCTCCTCTCTCAACATAAATAAAAATTTTTTTTTTTAAGAATTTTTTATTATTTTCAGAGGGAAGGGCAAGGAAGGAGGAAGAAAGGGAGAGAAGCATTAATGTATGGTTGCCTTTCACCTGCCTCCAGCTGCGGACCTGGCTGGAGACCTGGCTTGCAACCTGGTTATGTGCCCTGGCTGGGGGATCGAACCAGTGACCTTTGGGTTCACAGGCTGGTGGCTTATCCACTGAGTCACACCAGCCAGCGCTGGTGACTATTTTTGTTAGGTAAACATATATCTAGGTCGTACCAGTTGACTATAAGTTCTGTGTCATTACCAGTACTTGGTACAGTTAACCTTTTCCATTTCAGCCTCCTGGTGGCTGTGTGTTGCATTTTAATTTGCATGGTGGGTTTTCATTGGCATTTGCCTAATGACTAAGGGCGTCGAGCACCTTCTCATATAGTATTTATTGGCCATTTGGAGTCTGTTTCGTGAAGTGTCTGTTCAAGCCTTCTTCCCATTTGTCTTTTGCGTTGCTGGCTTTTTGTTCTTGATTTATAGGCCTGTGTTCGTTCTGGTTGAGGGGCCTTGGTAGGATTTATGTGTTAAGAACATTGTCTCCTACTTTGTGAGTTGCCTTTTATTTTCTGAATGGTGTCCTTCGATGACAGTGTTTTTTCATTCAAATATAATCCAGCCCTGGCTGGTAGCACAATGGATAAGGCACTGGCCTGTGAACCCAAAGGTCACTGGTTCAATTCCCCAGCCAGGGCACATAACCAGGTTGCAAGCCAGGTCCCCAGCTGGAGGCAGGTGAAAGGCAACCATACGTTGATGTCTTTCTCCCTCTCTGCCTCCCTCCTTTCCTCTCTGGAAATAATAAATAAAATGTTAAAAAAAAAATTAAGTAAATATAATCCAGTCTGTCATTTTCTTTTTTACAGTTGGTACTCTTTGGGCTGTTTAAGAAATTGTTGCCTACTCTAAGGTCATGAAGATGTTCTGTTTTTTCTCTAATGACTTTCACATTCAGCCCTGCAATTCATGTTAAATCGATGTGTGTGTACGTGTGTGATGTGGCCCCTTGAGTGAGTGACCTCAGTTTTCCCACCTGTGAGGTGAGGATGAGAATGATCCTTGTGCCCTGCGGTGGCTCTGAGCAGGAAATGAGTCGATACACATAAAGCATTTGTAGCAGTCGGTGGCACATGGGAAGGTCTCCAAGAAAGGCCACGTATTAGTCTTATAATTAATTAGTATCATACACCAGGCCCTGCACCAAGTAATTTATGTGCATGAGCATATACAATGCTCAAAGGAGAAAAAGAAATACGTGTGTCTGGGATGGAACTGCTTGCCCAAAGCCAGCGGCGCAGAGTGGGGAAGGCGAGATTCAAACCCTGTTCCATTTGGGGGCAGGGTGAGGGGCTGGGGCGCAGGCCCAGGGCCCTCTCTGACCGCCCCCACCCCCCACCCAGGTTGGCTACCAGATCCGCTTTGAGAGCACGCGTTCGGCGGCCACCAAGATCGTGTTCCTGACCGTGGGGCTGCTCCTGCGGCAGATCCAGCGGGAGCCCAGCCTGCCCCAGTACCAGGTCCTGATCGTGGACGAAGTCCACGAGCGGCACCTCCACAACGACTTCCTCCTGGGCGTCCTCCGGCGCCTGCTGCCCACACGGCCGGACCTCAAGGTCGTCCTCATGTCGGCCACCATCAACATCTCGCTCTTCTCCAGCTACTTCGGCAACGCGCCCGTGGTGCAGGTGCCGGGGAGGCTCTTCCCCATCACGGTCAGTGCCCCTCTCCCCGCCCCCTCCCCAGCGCCCCCACCTGGTCTCTGGCCACGCCTGGACCTGTCCCTGCCGCTCTGCTTCCTGGCCCTTTATTAAGAATACTGTCTGTCCGTCCTTTACAAAGCTGCCATTCCTGAGCGCCTACACGTGCTGGGCAGTGCCGAGTGCTTATTAGAAGAGACCCAAAGATGTCAAGTCTCACATTTTAACAGTCCAGCTGGTCCAGGCTGACGGGCAACTCGGTTCCACGTGGTCATTCAGGGACCCAGGCGCGCTCTTCCTCATTGTTCTGCCAGGAGGGCAGGTTTCTCACGCTTCGCACGGCTGACACTGTTTGCAGGGGGGCTGCCCTGTGCGTTGCAGCGTCGTTAGCAGCATTCCTGACCCCTACCTACCAGTTGCCAATAGCACCCTCCTCCCCCAGCGCTGGTAACCCAGTGTGTCTCCAGGTGTTGCCAGGTGTCCCCTGGGGTGCAGCAGCGCACCTGGTAAGACCTGTCCTAGGGAGTTGTCCGGGTCTGTATGGTCAGAGTTTGTGGGGCAATGGAAGGAGCCGAAGTCCAGTTTGTTTTTAAGTTGGACGTGACCTTGCGGTGGCTTCCGTTCTGATAATCTCTGAGCTCCGCCTAGCTGCAAGGAAAGCTGGGAAAATCATCTCTCCCCCTTGGTGACAGGGAAGATAAGAGCAGACTTTATGGGACCCACTATGGGTCTCCCACCCCACCGGGCACACCTAGTGTCATCCCTTTCTCACAGCAGACCTGGGGACAGGCCTGACCCCACCATGTTTCATTACGTGTCACTCACCCTTACCTTGGGTACAACTGTTGCTGATGAACTGAAATCAAGAGGCAGACCTTTTAGGCAAAGAAAGGGAGTTTGATATTCACGAAACATATACATGTATATATTTTTTCTTTTAGATTCTCTTACAATCTACTCTGTCCAAAGCCAGCAGAGATTTTTTTTAGCATCCCAACTCTTTAGTCCTGAACTTTCCGTATCCTGAACTTCTCCCGTTTCTCAACCTATTTGCTGTAGCTTACGTATAGTTTTTGTCGATACTGTGAATGATGGTGATCACAGTTAACATTTATCAAGTGTCTACTACCTGGTCTGTAGTTAACAGACAAGGGCTCACCTGAGTCCCTTGCCACAACCTCAGTAGTTCTGAGCCGCAAATGACTGCTCTGAGGTTAGAAGCAAAGCTCAGAGATGTGAAGTCACTGGTTCCCAGGGCAACTCAGAAACGGCAGGGCCAGGACTTGAGTCCGGCTCACAGAGAGGCAGGCCCTGGGCGGAAAGCTTTTGTGTGCTCTTCCGGGTCTCCTTTCCCCGTCCTACCTCCCTGGCTTCCCGGGAGGTGGGCCTATGTGGACAGCACCATGGACCCTCTGCCCTCTGGCTTCCTGTCAGCCAGTAGGGAAGGCAGTCAATTTCCTGCCCTCAGTTGGTTGGAGCATTGTCTTGTAACCATAAGGTTGCAGGTTCGATTCCTACTCACAGCACATCCCTAGGTTCCATCCACAGTTCCATCCCCAGTCTGGGCACATATGATCCTGGGTGCATGTGAGAGGCAACCAACTAATGCTTCTTTTTTTGTAGCGATGTTTCTCTCCCTCTCTCTTAAAAAAAGCAACGAACAAATATCCTCAGGTGAGGATAAAAAAAAAAAAGCCAACTCCCTCGAGGTCTCTGGTAGGAAAGTCCCTCAAGCAGAGTCATGGCTCCTTTCCAGAGGGCTCTGTTCACACAGCTCTGTCCTTCATGGTGCTCATGACCAACCCGTCCATCCTCTTGCGCCTTTGGGCCAAGAATGGATATAACAGCTCTGACATTCCTGGCACCAGGAAATGACTGTGCCTTGTGGTTTCCTGTTCTCAGTACCCATCAATCTATTTTCTAAAAAGCCACCAAAAGACAAAAAGACAAAAAAAAAAAAAAAAAAGAGTGAGGTTGCTTTCTGAGAAGAGATTTCTAGGGGTTTCATCCTGGCTGCACCCCTTAAAATCTCGTTGTTGACGTTATACTCCAGGCCCAACCATGAATGCATGTGTTGCGTGGGTAGCGCAGTTGGTTTTCCCCAGTTCAACAGCCATCTGCAGCCGGCACCCAGACGAAGAAACATTGCACCTTGCCAGCACCCCGGAAGCCTGCCAGTTACCTGGGTACTTTGCACTCGGCACACGTCCTCCTCACCTGCTCCTGGTGGCGCGCCCTGCGGGCCACCTGCCCCGTTCCCCGCTGTCAGCCTGTGTGTGGCCACCCCGCCCACTGCTCCGAGCCCGAGTGACAGGGGATCTCACGCCTGCGCTGTCCGCTCACAGGTCGTGTACCAGCCGATTGAGGCTGAGGCGACCGTGTCCAAGTCGGAGAAGCTGGACCCACGGCCCTTCCTGAGGGTGCTGGAGGCCATCGACCATAAGTACCCCGCCGAGGAGCGGGGCGACCTCCTCGTCTTCCTCAGCGGCATGGCGGAGATCAGCACCGTGCTTGAGGCCGCCCAGACCTACGCCAGCCACACCCAGCGCTGGGTGGTGCTGCCGCTGCACAGCGCCCTCTCTGTGGCTGACCAGGACAAGGTATGCCGTGCAGCCGGCACAGGGAGGGGGCACAGGGAGGGGCCCGCCGTGTGTGCCGGGGAGGAGGCAGGGTTGGAGGGGGTGTGACACCATAAATATAGGGGCTGCTGACATCGTTGTGGTGGGGGAGTCGGTGCTGGGGTGAGTTTTCCAATGAGGTGGAAGGTGGTGGAGCTTACTGGTGAAGGGCCAGGAGGGTTTGGAGCAGGAGGAAGAGGAGGAAGGCAGTGTAGTCAGGAAATCAGGTGGCCAGAATGGCAGGGGGCCAGCAGAGAGGCCTTTGGGTCACTCTATTAGTGATTTGTTGCCATGTGACAAATCACTCCAAAGCTTAGCAGCTTAGGACAATAAACTTTCGTCCTCTCATGTAGTTTCTGCAGCTCAGGAGTTCGGGAGTGGCTTAGCTGGGGGGTTTCTGGCTCAGGAGTCGAGAATTGATCCTGATTTTACTGACCAGGTGAGACTGTGCTATTACCTGGACTTGGTTCCTGGGCCGTGTCACTGGCCCCCAAGCCATTATGCTTGACTGTCTTAGATCAAAGAGAAGGGCTTGTGCAAAGGGCCTGGGGTGAGAGAAAGGGCAGCTGGGAAGCTCCATGCAGGGTTGCTGGAGTTCAGGTTATGAAGGGAAAACCAGGACAGATAGGCCTGGAGAGGCATGCAGGGTTAGACCAAGACTCCTCAAGGACCCAGTGTAGTGTCTGGATTTTGTCCCAAGCATCCTGGAGAGTCCTGGGGGCATTCTGAGCAATGTAGGGACAGTGCCCATCTGTGCTTTAGCAGATCCCTCTATGTTTGTGCAAGATGGACTGGAGGGAATAAGTCTAGAGGCTGGAGACCAAGGAGGCAGCCGGAGCAGCGCCTGGTGGGCAAAGAGTGGCCTGCACCAGCACAGGGGCAGGGGGTTTGAAGAAGAGGAGGCCAAGAAGTCAGGACATGTTCATGACCCTCAGCTGTGTCTGGAGCAGGGCGAGAAGGGAGAGCACAGCCTAGGTCTCCTGTCCAGAATGATGCGCTACCTCTGAGGTGGAGACTTGAGGGGGAAGGGTTGGTGGAAGGCACTGAGGCTAGTTTTGATATGGACATGGGACATCCAGGCCAGAGGCCCCTGGACACATTGCCCAATAAGGACTGTTACTTGTCTCCAGGTATTTGATGTGGCCCCTCCTGGAGTCCGGAAATGCATTCTCTCCACCAACATCGCTGAGACCTCAGTCACCATTGATGGGATCCGCTTTGTAGTCGACTCAGGTAAGGCTGTCCCCCAGCTGCCCCAAGGCCCTGGAGGGAAGTGTGCCTGTGGACTTGGAGGTGTCGCAAGGGAATGCCAGACCAGAGCCAGGGACCAGCTGGCATTTAGGGCTGTGGAGCAGTGGTGACCGCTTAGTCTTTCTCGGATGGTCCTGCTTGCTCCTGCCTCAGGGCCTTTGCATGTACTGTTGTCCCTTCTGGGAGCTGCCTTTCTCCGGATATGGCAGGGCTCACTTGTTCACCCCATTCCAGGGCCTGTGGAAATGTCTCCCCTTTAGAGGCCCACCTTGTCCACTGGATCCAAGTAGTCTCCCCTTTCTTTATTCCTTTTTTCCTAGAGTAGCTTTGTTTTCCTTCCCAGCGTGGGCATCATATTTACATTTGTTGATCTATTTATTCTTGGCTTCCCAATTAGATTGCTCTCTGGAAAAGTTGGCAGAGCAGAGTGATTAGGGGTTGCTGGAGGCAGCCTGGATGGTGTGCCCAGGGTCGGGTCCCTGACACCCTGTGTGTCCGTTGGTTCCTTTGGAATGTGGCAGTAAAGAGAGCGCCTCCCTTGAGTGGTGAGGATGAAATGAGTGAATACCCTTGGGCGCTCGGCACGGTGCCTGGCACAGGGTGGACACCTTTCTAGTGTTCAATCTGGGAGGCCAGCATTAAAACATTTCCCATTCTGTACCATTAAGATTTTAAAATGCTGTCCATGAAACACGGACGTGCCATTGATTTTAAAATACACCAGAGTCAGTGCTATATGAAAGAGGGTTGGTCTAAGAACTGATGGGACACGCTGTCTGCTCAGCCCCTCGAGACCAGGGACCTCGTTTGGTCCACAGCTGTATCCCTAGTGCTGTGTACAGTGCCCGGCACACAGTAGGTTCTTCATAACATTTGCCAGCTGTCTGAACCTCTGTCAGAACAGAGGCTTAAGAAGATAAATGAAAAGATGTCTGAATGAGGCAATGAATGATCGCATGACAGAATGTCAGGGCTGGTCCCCGGAGGGCAGTGGGTCCGTGTTTATGGGATAAAAAAGTAAGTGGGGTGTTGGTGGATGGCGGGCTGGGGAGGGGACCAGGCACGGGCAGGGCCCGGGTGGCTCCGGCACAGGGATGCCCACCCGCCCCGCACCCTGCATGCCCTCCTCCCCACCCAGGGAAGGTGAAGGAGATGAGCTACGACCCGCAGGCCAAACTGCAGCGGCTGCAGGAGTTCTGGATCAGCCAGGCCAGTGCCGAGCAGCGCAAGGGCCGGGCAGGCCGCACGGGGCCTGGCGTCTGCTTCCGCCTCTACGCTGAGTCCGACTACGATGCCTTCACCCCCTACGCCGTCCCCGAGATTCGGAGGGTCGCCCTGGATGCGCTGGTGCTGCAAGTGAGGCTGGTGCGGGGAGGGCACTGGGTCCCGGGTAGCTGGCACCGGGGATGACCGGGAGGCATCTAGACGGGACCAGTTCCAGGGTTCAGGGCCTGGGAGGGTGGCACTGAGGGGCGCCCAGCCCTGCCTAATGCCAGAACCCATGTCCAGGGGGTCAGGGGAAGAACCTCATGACCCAGCCAGAGGGCTTCCAGCTGTCACAGGAAACCATCAGAACTGGCTTTTTAAACCAGGGCTTCTCCGTACATGGGGTGTCACGGCTCATGCCTCCTGCGGTTCATTGGGCTTAGCGCAGACAACAGACCCCTCCCCAGGACAGCCAGGACTACTGATGGTCCTTTACAGGTTGCTGGGCAGTTTCCTTCATTCAGGGGCCCAGGTCCCATCCCGCTGATGGCTCCGTCGCCTCCCCAGGCGTCTTCATCACTGTCAGCCATCCAGCAGGGAGGGAGCATGGGTTTGGGAGCTTTAAGGGCCAGGCCCGCAGGTGGTGAGCTGCCCTTCCTCTCCGCCTGGCCAGAGCTCTGTCCCTGCTGCCGCTCGCCGCAGGGGAGCCTGGGAAGCCTCTGTGCTCAGGGGGAAGAGGGGGAGGAACGTGGAATAAGCAGGTGGTGCCGATGCAGGCTGGCATGCGCAGAAGTGGCACACACCAACCCCTTTCTATGGTGACACACACCGATGGTTTCTATTTGTTTGATTTTATTTTTTATAAGTGCTGGTTGTGACCCGGCGCATGGAGTTCCTGACCTGCTGTTGGAAAATGACTGGCTTAAACGATAGGGAAAAAGTACCAGTTTCCCTGTAGCAGGAAGGCCCGGGACAGGCACGTCCCAGGCTTGGTTATTTCATTTGGCTCAGTGATGTCCTAAAAGACCTGGCTTTTCTGTCTTTACAACCTCAGTTGATCAGCAGCTTTCCAAGTAATAACGATGATAAAGACAATTATGACAAACGACGGTGCTTACTGTGGGCTAAGCTCTATCCTAAGGCTTTATGTAAAATATATAACTGTTTTAATCCCCCTAACAACTCTGCGGGGCAGGTAATCTTATTCCAATGTGTGCCTAAGGAAAAGGATGCACAGAGAGGTTAAGTAACTTGACCCAGGGCACACAGCTATATGCAGAGCCCAGATTCCATCTGAAACTGTTGGGCCCTGAACCTGCCTCTTGAATGCCATCTGGCTTTGACAGCGGTGAGCATCACCTCCTCCTCTACTATCTAGTGATGGAAGCAACTGCCCCTGTTTGTGGGTTTTAGTTTTAAGTCCAAGGACCCTTTCCCAGAAGCCCTCTGGCCAATTTCCCAACCTGTCCCGTTGGCAGAACTGCGTCACACATGTGTCCACTTTATGACCTCTAATTGTCCAGGGTGTGGCATTGCCGGACTGGATTGTACACTTACTCCCAGTCCCCGATACCCACAGAATTACTGAGAGAGCTTAAAAAAAAAAAAAATCCACCCCCATCCCAGAGCCAGAATTATTCATTTAAAGGTCCTTTAATGTGTATTGGGTAATCTCCCAGGCAACATACGGTTTGGTGAACCAGGAGGAAGGTGGAAGGGCTGGTTCCTGGGAGGACAGCCGTGTGTCTGGTGGCCCCAGATCAGGGCCAGGCAAGCAGGTCCCCTCCCTGGGAAGCTTGGGCAGAGCTTTCTTCTGGCTCTCTTGTTCACATGAGCTGCGTGCCAGGCTTGGTGGTGGATGGCCGTTTCGCTTCATTCTCCCCACCACCCGATACCCTTCCGGCCTCTGAATGAAAAGGGGATTCTTTGGTGGAAAGTGAGAGAAACCCAACTTTGAGTCTTGTAAGCAGGAAAGAGGGTTTTCTGGACCTGTGTGTCCAGTGTGGAGGGGAGATATAGCGTAGGAACAATTAAGGATCTCTCTCTCCATCTGTGGTGGATGATTTCCAGGCAATGTCGCCTTGCGTCTGTCCTAGCCCCTCGCAGCCGGAGAGGAGGTCGGCATTTCTCTGTCAGCTCCAGTTAAAAAGTCCCAGGGAAGGGTTGTGATTGGTCCAGCTCAGGTCATGTGCTCATTCCTTAGCCATGACCAGGGGCTGAGAAACCTCGTCTGGACCAGCATCTTGCTCCATGGACAGGGTCTGGGAGAAAGTGTGCTGTCCAGACAGGCAGACAGACAATGGCCTTTCTCTCCTTCCTCTGTACAGTGGGCCTTGACATTGGGGGTTTTAAAGTATCATGAGTTTGTGATCTCTGAGCCCGCTCAGGGCTCCACAGTGACTCATGTGCCCCACCCCCTTCCTGGTTCTCATTCCAGATGAAGAGCATGAGCGTGGGGGACCCCAGAACCTTCCCCTTCATCGAGCCCCCACCCCCAGCCAGCCTGGAAACAGCCATCCGCTACCTCCGGGACCAGGGGGCGCTGGACAGCTCGGAGGCCCTCACCCCCATCGGCTCCCTGCTGGCCCAGCTGCCTGTGGATGTTGTGATCGGTGAGGACCCCCTCGGGGTGACCACCCAGGACACTGCGTGGTGCGGGGCCCTGCTTGCTCTGCAGTGACTTGCGGGCAGGCCTGTGCCTGCTCTGGGCCCTGTGGCTTCATTCATAAGTGGCCCGGGCACCTGCAGACAAGCGGGTGCCTCAGCGCTGCCCTCGGGCTGCCCTTTGCGGTCGGTTGTGGGGATTTCACAGCCTCTCCCTCTTCCTCTTTCGGGCATCCTCTCTGCCCCTCGGAGGTGCTTGTTGAGTCAGGCGTGTTCGTTCTGCCGCATTCTCCTGACTCACGACACTGTCACCACCAGAGTAGTCCCGGTAGGGCTCGGCCACCGGGCGCCATTTCCCAAGGACGCCACTCAGCGGAACCTCCCGCTGCATTAATACCATTAAAGCCCCACTTCTTGCACCGCCCTGGGGCATCGGTGGGGCCGGAGTTGGAGGCCACCTTCTCAGAGATCTGCCGAGCGGTTACTTCTGTCGGTTTTAGAAGGAAATAGGGCTCAAGGCCGGAGAATCAGGGCTGAGAAAATGAATGAACATCCGTGAGCATGTCCTGTGGGCCAGGATTTATGCACCTGATGTCATTTCTCTCACACAGGGAGGGCGGGGCACCCCTCTTGTACAGAAGAGGAAACTGAGGCATCGTTCTGCATCTAAGGGAAGGGAACAAGACCGTGACAGAGCCTGGATTTAGGCAGGATGCTGTGTTAGGCGTGTCACCTGTCACCTCTGGAGGGGCAGGAATGGGTGACACTTGCTGTCCTTGAGGAAATGGGGCGCAGAGAAACTCCCCTACCCAGGGTCCTGCAGTGGGCAGAGTGGGGTGCCCTCTCCAGACAGGCAGGCAGGCCGACACCGTTGGTCCCTAGGGCCTGCCGGGCGATAGACACAGGTGACCTGGTCTGAGTGGTTCTGGGCCCAGAAGCTCAGTCACTGTCCGGGCACTGCAAGTACTTCACAGGGTGACACGGTTCATCCTCACAGCAGGTGGACACCTTGTCACCCCTGTCACAGATGGAGAAACGGGGACAGGGGACTTGCCTGCGGTGACAGAGCTAGGGGGCCTGGGACAGACTTGTTTGACTGCCACCCTTTACATAACGGCTGGATGTGTAACAGGAACTTTCTGGAAAAGCCCCTCAGCGGGACCCATGGGATGAGTCAGATGCAGGCCGTATAAGCCTCTGACCGCAGGGCAAGCATAGCAGCCTGAGCATCGGAAAGTGTTTTGTCACCACGCTGGGGTGGTTCCTCCTGCTTTTCTTCCTTCTCCCTGTCCTTCCTGTCCCCACTGCTTCCTGCCCTCCCCCTTTCCCGGCTGCGCTACTTTGAATTACGTAAAGATGGCAGGAAGTGACAGGCAGGCCAGGTTATAGCTGGCATGGCGTCCTGTTCTGGACGGAGGACAGAGGCCTGTGGTGGGTCAAAGTCAGTGCCAGGAAGAAACACGAAGCCAGGGACGCGGGTGGAGGTTCCTGGGGGGGGTCGGTCGCGAAGAGAAAAGCCACAGCCAGTGCCCACCACGGCCTGCCCGAGATGGGGACACTGAGGCCTTGCCCAAGGTCAGTCACATGACTGGAAAGCGCATATGCCCTCTGGCTCCCCAGGCCCTTCGTGGGTGGGCTGGTGGGGCGGGGAGAGGAGGGGGCTCAGCTCGCCGCCCACCCCCAGGGAAGATGCTCATCCTGGGCTCCATGTTCCACCTGGCCGAGCCCGTGCTCACCATCGCGGCTGCCCTCAGCGTCCAGTCGCCCTTCACCCGCAGCGCCCAGGGCAACCCGGAATGCGCGGCTGCACGGCGGCCCCTGGAGAGTGACCAGGGCGACCCCTTCACCCTCTTCAACGTCTTCAACACCTGGGTGCAGGTGAGGCCGGCGGCGGGGCTACCCGTCTGCCGTTCTGCACGGGGTCAGGGCCTCCCTGAGGCTGTGGCTCCTCCTGACACCCCCACCCCCAGCTCATGGACTTCAGCATCCTGGGGACCAGCGTGCAGGGCGCAGGCTGAAGGGGAGCCTGCGATCCTCAAGTACCGATTCAAACCAGTGCCACCGGGAGAAAGTCCGCACTCCTAGGGTAGCACCTGTTTATCCCAAAACACGTTTCCTGGACCCCGACGCTGGGCCTAGTTCTGTGCCGGACAGTGACGGGGACCTTGCCCTCCTGGCACTCACAGTCCGGTGCAGAAAGCCGGAAGTTCCTTAGACAGTGACCACCCAGAAGGGGCTGAGAGAACTGGGAGGGCTTCCTGTAGGAAGGGGGCAGTGGGGCTGAGGCCTGGAAGAAGGAAGAAAGCAGGTGTCAGCGAGGGCTGACAGCTCTCCCATGTTGCCTTGCATCCTCCCGGTAGCTGGTGAGGTCAGCCCCTCACCACCCACCCCTTCCCCAGCGAGAGAGGCCCTGACACCTTGTCTCTGCGTCCACCCAGGTGAAATCCGAACGGAGCAGAAACTCACGTAAGTGGTGCCGCCGCCGCGGCATAGAGGAGCATCGGCTGTATGAGATGGCCAACCTGCGGCGCCAGTTCAAGGTGAGGCTCAGGAAGTGGAGGTACAGAGGGGGAGACGGGGGCAGCCCCACCCAGGCAGACGGGGGACAGGGAGGCCAGGGTGGAGGGGAGGTGGAGTAAGTGCACCTGGGCACACTCCTCTTGCCTTTTCTAACTGAGCAGGGCCCCACCCTACACCCACCTCCCCCACCATCAATGACCTGGTGTGTGGGTGGGAATCCAGGAAGGCTTCCCGGGGGTGGAGTGCAGGGTCAGCCAACAGGTGCCGCATAGTCATAATCTGTGAAGAACCTCACTCTCAGCAGGGGTGCTGAGCTGGCTGTGCCCCAGGGCCGAGTGCTGGAGGCAGCAAAGGGCAGTGGTTGGAGGCACCGCATCTGCAGCCACAAGTCCCAATGGCAAATCCCAGCCCTGACATTTGCTACTCGTGGCAAGTGACTGCGTCTTTCTGGGCCTCAGCCCTGCGCAGGAAGCGGGGAATAAGATGGCACAGAAAGCCCTGGCTGGTGGCACAGTGGATAAGGCGCTGGCCTGTGAACCCAAAAGTTGCTGGTTCGATTCCCAGCCAGGGCACATAACCAGGTTGCCAGCCAGGTCTCCAGCCAGGTCCGTAGCTGGAGGCAGGTGAAAGGCAACCATACATTGATATGTCTCTCCTTTTCTGCCTCTCTTCCTGCCCCTCTCTCTAAAAGTAATAATAATAATAAAAAAGATGGCACAGAGACCTGTAGGGTTCAGGGAGGTAGGACACTTAGAGCCTGCGGGGGGTCTCATCCGAGGGTCTGCAGCGTTACTCTTACTGTGACTGCGGGCTTCCACCTCTTACCTGTGCCGTAAATATCCAGTGGTTGTCTTTCTGCTCAAGAGCGAAAAGATCTGCTTCAAGCTTCCCAGCTTTCACTCCGCGCGGGTGCCACGGGGTGAAACTAAAATGCAGGCATCCCTGGGTGATCTGTTCCCTTTGGTGGCAGGCAGGCCGATGGAGGCCCAGAGTGGGTGGTCACCTGACCAAGGCCTGCCATGCAATTTTAGGAGATCCCCACACTGGGGACCAGTGACATCCTGACCATCCTCGCGGCTTTCAGCATCTCTGGCTTCTAGAGCCATGGCTCACACTTTGGTGGGCCCTAGACATGCGGAACTAACGGAAGGTGGGGCATCTCTCTCTCTCTCTCTCTCTCTGTCTTTCACACACACACGCACTATTCTGCGTCCTTCCTTGATTGGGGCGCAGTGAGAAACAGTCTAGCCCAGTAGGTCCCTGGAGGCTGTTCACAGAGGTGCACGGAGTACAAAGAACGGGGTGTCCCTGGGACGCGTCACAGCCCCCAGTGGACTGGGAAATCCAGGTTCCTGCCCCTGGCCCCAGGATGCTGAGCTAGTATTCCGAGCAGGGGCCCAGGACTTGGCTTTTTCACAAGTTTCCGTGTCCTGGATGCTGCTGGTTAGAGGACCGCTCCCTGAGACACCCGCAGGGGCTGGGGCAGTCGGGACCTAACTGGAGCCACGACAGACAGGAGGCTAGAAAGAGCCTGGGGAGGGGCCCGCTGGCCTCCCCTCCTTCCTCCCTGTCCTCCTCCGGTCCCTGGCCAACAGCAGCGACAGCGCTCTTCCATGGAGCAGTCACCTGCGTCTGCACTGGCACTGTTGCTCTCCTCCTGCACATGTCAGCCCCCTGCAGCCCTAGCGGGACATACTGCCAGTGTCCCTATTTTGCATGTGAGAAAAATCGTGGCCTAGAAGGGTGACATCGCTTGCCACCATCCAGAGCCCGCCTGCCAGGTCTACCGCTGTCCCTCACGTGGGTCCCTCCTGTCCCCAGGAGCTGTTGGAGGACCACAGGCTGCTGGCCGGGGCCCAGGCCCCAAGGCAGGGGGACAGTCACAGTCGGCTGCAGCAGCGCCGGGAGCGCCAGGCGCTGTACCAGCTGAAGCGGCGGCACGAGGAGGGCGCGGGGCGCAGGCGCAAGGTGCTGCGTCTGCAGGAGGAGCAGGACGGCGGCTCCAGCGATGAGGACCGGAGCGCGGCCTCCCGGGGCACCGACGACAACGTGGACATCCAGGTGGGGCACCCGGGTCGGCCTGAGGGAAGACCCTGTCCCGGGATCTGAAGGACCGTGGGATTGTCCTGGGGTCTGAGGGCGCACGGCCCTGCGCCTCCCCCGTGTGACAGGCGTCCCAGGACAAGCCCCTGAGGCCCTCCTTCCCCCACGGCCCACCAGGATGTGAAGTTCAAGCTGCGGCACAACGTGGAGCAGCTGCAGGCGGCCGCCCGCTCAGCCCAGGCGCTGACCCGGGACCAGATGGCACTGCTCAAGCTGGTGCTGGGCCGGGGCCTCTACCCGCAGCTCGCTGTCCCCGACCCCTTCAACAGCGGCCGCAAGGACTCGGACCAGGTGCGCCCCTCCCGCTCCCGTCCCACCCGCCCTTCACCACGTCGTCCTGCTCCGCGCTGGGCACGAGGCCCTGCCTTCGTGGGGCTCACAGCCTCGATGACCCAGCTTCGTGGGGCTGGGACGGGGAGCCCGGGCAGGGGGCTCAGGAGCCCTGGGCAGCTCTGAGCGGAGCCATGGAGGATGGAACCCGGCCAGGAGGGAGGAGGAAAGGCATTGCAGGCTGCGGGGAGAGCATGTCTGGGGCCTCTGTCACCCGGCACTGCCTCTGGCCTCTGCAGATTTTCCACACCCAGGCCAAGCAGGGCACTGTGCTGCACCCCACCTGCGTCTTCGCCAGCAGCCCCGAGGTGCTGCACACGCGGGAGCCGGACTCCAGGGCCAGCGAAGGGAGCCGAGGTACCGTGAGCCCGGGTGGGGCGAGGACCCCTCCCCCTCTCAGCGGCCACTTTGGAAATTTGTGTACACCTTTCAAGCAGGCAGGCCCTCCCCAGCTTCCTGAGCTGCCAGCATTTGCCATCCTTACCGTTTTTGTTCCCTTACTTTTTCTTCCTTTTTGCTGGAGCATTTTAAATCATATGTCAGACATCATATCATTTAGCAATAATAATAGTAATAACTTTTCTTTTTGCATTGCCACATTGCTGTTAGCACTCCTAACAAAATGAACTATTTCTCAATATCACCAAATAGCCAAAGTTATTTTCAGTATGACAAAATATTTAAAACTAAGCCAGAGACATTTTATCATCACACATGTGAGCATTTCCTTCCTGTGGATAGGTAAATGGCCCAGGGACCAGGCAGCCCGCAGGGGGCGGAGGGGTCCCAGCGGTACGAGGGGAAACCGGTGGGCAGGCTGGGCCTGAGCTGTCCTGCTGGTCCTTTCAGACGACAGGGACAAGATGAGCGACAGGCACCAGCTCCTCACCTTTGTCTCCCTGCTGGAGACCAACAAGCCGTACCTGGTGAACTGTGTCCGCGTCCCCGCTCTCCAGGTGGGTCCCCGCCCCGCCCCCCAACTCCCAGGTATGACACTCCATCCCAGGGCAGCAGCAGGTCCAGGGTAGGGCCCGAGGAGGCACCTCCCTGGTCAGCTGCTGTCTTCATCTGTGCCGAGCGCCGGTGCCCACCAGGAGCTACTGAGGGTGTTGAGAGCACAGCAGTGAGCTGGAGCAGACCAGGTCCCGATCTGCAGCTGCCCCTAGCAGGGGAGAATGGGGAGCAGCCATGAGCATATAGCACAGCACTCAGTGAGGTGTGAGGGGGGTGACATGAGTCCCAGGAAATGAAGAATAGGGTAAGGAGGTTCAGAGGAGTGGGTTGAGGGTGAGGGTAAGGGACAGGTTCTAGCAGGAAATCAGGTGACCTCACCGGGAAGGTACAGTTGAACAAAGACCTGTAGGGAAGGAGGGAGCCATAGGGATCCTGGGAGAAGGGTGTGTTGGCAGCAAGTGCAAAGGCCCTGAGGCACATGCATGCCTGGTTTGCACGGAAACAGCTGGCGCAGTCACTCAGGCAGTGAGGGTGAGAATTAGGGAAGATGAGGTCAGTAAGGCAGGTGAGACTGGAACCATGTCCCCTTCCCCCACCCCACAAGGGATTGGCACAGCACTGGGACAGGGTCTGATGGGTGAAAGCGAGGAGGCAGGAGGGGATGGTGGCTGGACATGGATGGATCTGCTTATGTTGCAGTTATACTTGTCCATGTGCCTGTGGCTAGGGAGTGAGTCCCGAAAGCAGTAGCTGCCACACCTTGCTGCTCACGGCGTTCCACCCTGGGGCACTAGGACTGGCTGAAATTCCCACAGCAGAGACAAACACGAGGCTCTGGGACTTGGGGGACGGGGCACGCCATTTGCCTAAGCCATACAGCGAGCTAGTGACAAGTGGCCGAGCCAGAGGGCCAGCACCACACACTGTGGGTGTCCCATTACCAAGCCCCCCTCCCTGTCACCCCAGGGAATGTCGAGGGAAGAGAGAAACCCTTCAAGCCCCAAACTCAGGAGGTCTTTGTCACCACTGTGAGTTCCAGATTCTGTGAAAGTTGGCTGTTCGCTGCTCCTTTCCACTCATTCATTTCTTGAGCACCTGCCTCACGCCGGGCACGGACGACTTGTCCAGGTGCCGCGGGTGCGGTCATGATCAGAAGAGACAGAACTCCCTGTGTTCACGGGGCTCACACAGGCACTGGGGGGGAGCCAGACGGTGAATAGAAACACAAACGTCAAGGATCGAGCCGGATGTTCGAGGGGCGGGGGGCAGTGCCAGTGACGTCAGCGGCATCTCTGGGAGGAAAACAAGGGGCCCCCCTGGTAGTTGAGCCTCCCCTGCCTCCCTACACAGTCTGTTCACGATGGAGCATCTGGGACACCCTGATGCTGACACGCATGTGGAACCATCCTGTGCCAGCGCCCAGCCCCCAAAACATGCACCGTGGCCCGTTCTGCCCCATCCACCCCAACCACCTGTCCCATAGAATTTTCCTCAACATCCGATGATGATTTTCCAACAGCAGAGTTGAAAGAAGTGCGTGGGGAGCACTCAGCCCTCTTTCCCAGGAGGCTTCCGTTGACCTTGGTCTTCTGCTCGATGCCATGTTTGTCACCACCCGTTTCAGTCATCATTTCTTCTTATTTTGAAGATTTTATTATTTTTAGAGAGAGGGGAAGGGAGGGAGGCAGAGAGGGGGAGAGACATCAATGTGCAGTTGCCTTTCACCTGCGTCCAGCTACGGACCTGGCTGGAGACCTGGCTTGCAACCTGGTTATGTGCCCTAGCTGGGAATCGAACCAGTGACCTTTGGGTTCACAGGCCAGCACCTATCTACTGAGCCACCAGCCAGGGCTTGAGGTTTCTTTTTAATGTTTGATATGTTTCTGAGTTAATTGCTAACCTCAGTGCCCTTCCCCCTGAAACACTTCAGCTGCATCTGATAACTAGCGTCCAGGGTTCGGGTGTATATTTGAGGGTGAAAGGGACGTAGAGTGACATGTATAAACATCGGGGACATCATCTGATGCGGGCTGACAAGGCGTACATGCGTGTAACCCCAGCCTGCGAAGTGGATTTCCCTCAGCTGTCTGCCCCCCACCCGCCCAGTGCCTACCCGCCTTCGTAGGACATTCTCCCTGTTTCACTTTGTGGTCTTTATTCGTCTGGCCGTCCAAGTAGGGGCTTCGTCTGCCTCGTTCACAGTTGTGTCTCCCGTACCTGGAAGAGTGGCTGGCGCAGAATGGGCGTGCGGTGAATGTTTGTTGGCGGTTGGATGGCTAGGTGAAGGGTGGATGGAGACACTGGATGGACAGGTGGGTGGGTGGACCGGTAGACGGATGAGTAAGAGGATGGGCAGGAACCCAGCTGGGTGGGGGTCCTCCTAAGGTAGCACCCTGCCCCTCACCCACGGCCCCTTTCCTGCCTCCTCTGTTCCAGTCTCTGCTGCTGTTCAGTCGGTCCCTGGACACCAGTGGGGACTGCTGCCGCCTGGTGGCTGATGGCTGGCTGGAGCTGCAGCTCGCGGATGGCGACAGTGCTGTCCGGCTCCTGGCGGCTTCCCTGCGGCTTCGGGCCCAGTGGGAAAGCGCCCTGGACCGGCAGCTGGCCCGTCAGGCCCGTGGGCGGGAGCAGCTGGAGGAAGAGGAAGAGGAAGAGGAGGACGAGTCTCCGGTCAACCGCCAGGAGGTGGTGGCCCTGAGCAGGGAGCTGCTGCAGTTCATGGCATCCAAGGTACCCACTGTGGCCGCCTGCACCACCCTTGGCCAGAGGGGCTGCCCGCTCAGGAAGGCCCAGCTTCCAGTTCACTGATTTCGGGTTTTCAAACCTGGGAGGTGATGACAGTCCCAAGGTCACGCAGCTGGTAAGCGCTAGAGGCAGTTGACCCCAGCGTCTGGCCCCGGAGACCACGGCGTCAGCCCTGGAGCCCGTGTTCAGCAGATGCTTGTGGAGCAGGTGCGCCTGGTCCGGCTTGGGGCTGGAAGGACGCGAGAGGAGAGTCATGGAGAACAGGCAGGAAGATTTGAGAGAACGTTTGAAACCAGTCCCCTCTCCTCCTACGTGGGAGTGGAGAATTGATCCTGATTTTACTGCACGTGGCAGGGGTGGGGAAGAAGGGTGCAATCCAGGTGGACCTCCTGGAGGAGTGGGGAGACCCCGTGAACCAGGGAAAGAGGAACAAGCTGACCTGCCAGGGGAAGGAGGGGCAGGGTAGCCTCAAAAGTCTGGAAGTGGTCCCGCAGGGGGCAGGGGGCAGGGGGCAGGGGGCAGGGGAGGGGTCTTGGAAAGAGCGTTGAGATGGGGGAAGGGGCATGTTTTAGACATGACTTCGGTGGTGAGTGTCTGAAACCATCTTGTGATCGGCTCGAGCGTTTGGCCAGGGGTAGACGCCCGCACAGCTGGCGCTGGATGCTCCCCAGCCTGTCGCCTGTCTCTTGCCCCAGGTTCCCTACAGTCTCCGGCGGCTCACGGGGCTAGAAGCCCAGAACCTCTACGTGGGACCCCAGACCATCACAACTGCCCCCAGTCTCCCCGGCCTCTTCAGCAGCTCTCCCCTGTCCCCGCACCCCACCAAAGGGGGCTACGCAGTCACTGACTTCCTCACCTACAACTGCCTCACGGTGAGCACGGGCTCCACCTCGTCCCCTCCCCCTCCCGCCCCGGAAGCTGGGATTTGAGGGGAGCCCCCCACCAACCACCTTTCAGCCTAGTCCAGGGACCTGCTTTCAGGTTGGGGCTGTCCACCCGAGGGTTCTCGGAAGGGACCTAGGCCGGCCGTGGGGGGTCAGGGCTGGGCGAAGCCCTGACACAGCCTGCCCGCTGCAGAGTGACACAGACCTGTACAGCGACTGTCTCCGCACGTTCTGGACCTGCCCCCACTGCGACCTGCACATGCCCCTCACACCCCTGGAGCGCATCGCCCATGAGAACAGCTGCCCTGAGGCCCCTCGGGACGGCCCAGCAGGTAAGGATGGGGCTGTGGGGGTGGGGGCGGGGGTGTCTGCGCCCCCCCAGCCATCTGTCAGCCCATGGCTGTTCCCTCGGCACCTGAGCATTTGCTGGATACGCTGGGGACTGACATCTGCACCTTCTGGTCCTGGCTGGGGCCACCTACAGGCTTAGTCACAGACACCTGGAGCCTGGGTTGGGGAGGGCCTGGAGGGCCACCACGTTCTCATTTCTGGCCATCTCTGTTGGGTCTCTCTGTGGGCCACCTCTGTGTCTCTGTTTCTCTGCCCCTCTGTGGCTGTGTCCCTCGTTCTTTTCTGCCCCACAGCTGTCTCTACCTTGGCTGCATCCACTGTGTTCTTAGACAAGGGGCGATGCAGTGGGCAGACGGTGTGCCCACGCCAGGGCAGTCTCTCTGTCTCTTTCTGTGGGACACAGACTGAAGACTTGCGTAGTGTGCACGTATTAATCAAGGAGGGCTTCCTGGAGGAGGCAAAGCCAAATTCCCAAAAAGGCTAAGAGATCCTGCGTGCCGGGATTTGGGTGGGGTGAGAGCCTGCAGCAGAGTGCCCCCCCAACCTCCCTTCTCTCTCACAGGGGCTGAGGAAGCTGCCCCTGAGCCCCAGCAGAAGACGTCTGCCCTGCAGAGGCCTTACCACTGCAAGACCTGTCAGAAAGACTTTCTCTTCACACCCACAGAGGTGCTGCGACACCGGAAGCAGCATGTGTGAGCCCAGCCGGCCCGGGACTCCACCCGAACCCCAACCCTAGGCTCAAAACTAGCGTCTGGTTCCCCCCACCCTCCCCAGCGGGGAAGGGGTATGAATAAAGTTTCACATACTGAGTGTGACCCATGCCTGTCCACCCAGAGGGCAGCTGTGGCCCCCTGTTGGTCCTCCCCGTGGTCTCACTCTCATGCCAGCCAAGGGCTCCCGAAGCACACGTGGCCGGGCTGGGACTTCAGATCCTGCGGCAGGATGTTGGTGCCCCTGCTGTCACCTGTGTCTGCGCTCACAGCCTCTGCTTCCCCTTAAATTAGGGAGACCCTGCCCCGGCCCATCCACACGCACCACTTCAAGAGTCCATGAAGAGGGTGTCAGTGTCACATGGGACCACGGGCTGTACCACAGGACCCACTCCACTCCCAGCACCGTCACCGGGCGTTCCTGCTGCGGGGCCCGTGGGCAGTTCGCAGCCAATCGCCTCGGGACTCCTGGCCATGCCTCCCTGTCCCTGAGGTGCCTCCTGCCTTGACCTGGTCACCATTCACATGTTCCTCTCTGGTGCCCCCGCCACCAACAAAGGTGTTTGAGCTTATTTGGGGAGTTTTTGTTCCCTGAAAATGGAGGCCTGTATCCCAGCTCAGAACAGCGCAGCTCTGTCACCCGTGCTGGCCCAAGTCCTCTGTGTCACCCTGGGCCCCTGTCTCCTGCCTGCGTGCCCTCTCTTAGCCAGTCCCATTGGCTCCCTGCTTTAAAACAGATGCGGCATCTGCCAGCAGGCCCCTGGCCCCCACGCAAGGACTGGGCCAGCTGCCTCCTCACCGGTCTCCCAGGTGACCGACAGTAGGTCAAGTTGGCTGTACGTCCTTCCTTTGCACCTGGTGGAGCTGTTTCATTACACATACACATGGAACAGGACGTTTGCACTTTTCAGACACGGGATCTGCTACTGCGCTGAGGATAATTTGGAGCGTTTTCTGTGTCGGCGCAGAGCCTGCAAGTACCACAAGGCCACAGGGTCGGCCCTAACGTGGCTGTGCTGCGTTTATTTACTAGGCCCGTGTGGACAGCGTTCACAGGAAGGGAGGGAGGGAGGGAAAGATGGAAACGTCCACATGAGAGAGAAACATCGTTTGGTTGCTTCCCATAAGCGCCCCGACCCAGGATCAAACCCACAAGCCAGGAATGTGCCCTGACCGGAAATCAGACCCCCAGCCTGCTGGTTAAGGGATGATTCTCCAAGCAACTGAGCCACGCTGGCCTGGGCCGGACAATTCATCTTCTGTTCCTACTGACAAAACTGGAGGTGGAATCACTGGTCCAAGGGGAGGTGCATTGGTGCTGGTCATTCAGTAGATTCTCCCAAATATTCTTCCTGCAGGCTGTACCCATTTGTGTTCTTTTATTTTTTTAAAGAATTAAAAAAAAGATTTTATTACTTTTAGAGAGAGAGAGAGAGACATCAAAGTATGGTTGCCTTCCACTTGCCTCCAGCTACAGACCTGGCTGGAGACCTGGCTGGAGACCTGGTTATGTGCCCTGACTGGGAATTGAACCAGCGACCTTTGGGTTCGCAGGCTGGCGCCTTATCCACTGTGCCACCAGCCAGGGCTTGCATTATTTCTGTTTCCCCTGGTTAACAGAGAGCCCCAGCACTGTTACATGTTATCCTGGGCCCATTGTATTTCCTCTTTGCTTTGACTGTTTTTTCCTAGGTGCATTGCCATTTTCTTACTGGTTTGTAATAGCTCTTTATATATCCGGGATCATCATGGGCCTTACAGACATTTTTTCCAATCTGCAGCTTATCTTTTGTTTAAAGCAACTTGACTCAGAACTTTTCTGCTTTTGGTTATCAAATCCCTTAACTCTAAGAAAAAAAAAGAAAGACAAAAAAAAAAACAACCCCCCCCCCCCATCTCTTAACTGTACTTTGTTAGCCAACCCAAAGTATTAAAACTGGAGAAATAAACGGATGAAGGAAGAGGCTACCTCAGAGCCTTCCCCACCCCTGCTCAGCCAAACTGAACACACAGCTGTCAGGACTGTCCTTTCTTCCCCTCCTTTTCCCATGTTCAAACATAAAATAAGAATTATCTATGGGTGAGAATCAAGAGTTGTTCATATTTTTGTTGGGAGGGGGCTCCTGAAGATGGAAGCCATCCAGTGTCCCCCAAAACTCCTTCATTAAGCAGCTCTGGGGTCTGGCCCGTGACTCCATCCAGAGGAGTCAGACAAGGAAGGTGCTGGGAGAACACAGCTGTCAGGGCGTCTGTCAGAGTTGAGGAAACCCGGGAGTCACGCCCCTCAAGGGCGAACTGGGTGGCCCATAACAGTACGGGAGCTCTTTGCTTTAATGACCTGAAGAGAGACGTCTGTTCCCACATGTGCACAAATGCTCCAGGTGGGGCTGGGTTTCTCTCAACTGCATGAAGCAAACCTGGAGGTCTTGTCATCCGCCCCTGAGATGGGCCCGGGCGACGGGCAGTGCTCACGGAGGGCGTGTCTGGAGGAAAAAGTGCACTTACTTCCACCCTGAGGGGAAGCCCTGCAACTTCTCTGGAAGGCAGCTTAGCAGGAACTTTCCAAATGCAAAGGGTGCACGCGAGCCTTCCCTCAACAGCCTTTGAAGACTTTCTCGTGCAACAAAACACGGCTCGGCGCTCAGGTTCTGGAGAATTTTCCAGGAAATGAAACAGGCCTGAGCCACCAGCATCTGGAGCAGAAAACAAACCATGACCAGGCCCCAGCCATCTAATGACATTTACTCTTTTTTTTTTTTTTTTTAAAGATTTTATTCATTATTTTTAGAGAGAAGGGCAGAAAGGAAGAAAGAAGGGGAGAGAAGCATCCATGCATGGTTGCCTTTCACCTGCCTCCAGCTACAGACCTGGCTGGAGACCTGGCTTGCAACCTGGTTATGGGCCCTGACTGGGAATCGAACCAGCGACCTTTGGGTGTGCAGGTCGGCACCTATCCACTGAGCCACACCAGCCACAGCCTTTTTTATTTTCTTAACAGTGTCTTTTACAGATCAGAAAATTTTAATTTTAATGAACTTTTAAGTTATTTTTTATTTGTACTTTAAATTTGTTATTTTATTATTCTATTATTTTAATTTAAATTTTTTAGATTGTACCTATTTTAGTTATATTTATTTTGTATTAATCTTATAAAATTTTTTTTAATTTGCATTCCTTGTACTTTTTGTGTGCTAAGAAGTCATGACAAAGACTATACTTTCAGGGATCATTTCTGATAAACATATACGCACCCAACATAGGAGCTCCGAAATATATAAGGAAAATCTTGGAAGACTTTAAGAAAGACATAGACAGCAACACACTAATAGTAGGGGATTTTAATACCCCACTATCAATAATGGACAGATCTTCCAAACAAAAAATCCCCAGAGATGTTGTGGCATTGAACAACACTCTAGAGGAAATGGAC
>PVIW01008906.1:0-20062 GCA_004026585.1 Noctilio leporinus
TGAAAAAAAAAAAAAAGGAGAAAGGAAGAAAAGAATAAAGAAAGGGTTTAGAAAGGCTGGGGAAGGGAGGAATACTTAGATTGAGGACTGGGAATGCGTTATAGCCACAGAGTGAATAGACTTTAATTCGAGAGTAGGGGAGGGTCTTGGATATTTAGGTGGATTGAGGTATGGGGGGGATTAAGAATACGTGATGAGTAACTTTTGCAAAGGATATGTTGAGGCTTAATAGTTCATATTGCTCTCGGTATAATTCAGGTGCTTGAGTTTGGCAGCAATCCCTTTCCTGATGCTGCCTCTTTTTCTTGGTCAGGACTTTACAGTCTATAGTCTATATTCTAGCCGGTCTTGGCGGGTGGCAGGGCCTCTGCTTGTCACAGTAGGGCTGATTCTGAGTGTCCGCCCCCAGGTAGGCTGGGCCTTCCACAGCCTGGCTGGGTTTTAGGGCTGCAGGTGTTCTGGAGCCGGCAGGCAGCCCCCTCCAACCCCTGGCGGAGTTTCCTGCTCAGGACAGCCCCCAGCACTTCTGCAGGTCAGCCCGCAACTTTGCTGGTCCCTGTGACGACTGGCCCCACCCCTGCAGTTCTGGGAGGAGGCCGGGCCTGTCAGTCAACACTGTCCGGGGTCCGCCTACACTGTCCCGCCCTTCCGGGGCGGGCACCACGCCTCCAAGCCAATCAGCTCTCCGCAGAGTCCTTTACGCGGCCTCTGCAATGAGCCCCTCCCAGGCGTGGGTGGTACGGCCTTTGTCTCCAGCACTGGCGGGTCGCCAGCCACAAGTTCCCAGCTTGCGAGCTCTCCAGCTCGCCGTTTGGATTTTCCCGCGGAGCCTGGGGGCCTGTGTGGTTGAGCAGGGCTGGGCCTTCCCCCTTGCAGGGGCTTCTAGCTGCTGTTTCCCCAGCGGCCCAGCAGCACCGTTTTTCGGCCCTCTTGCCTCCCCCGGCTGGTGCACTTCCTGCTCCCCAGCTCCGGCTTCCCGCAGGACTCTTCTCCTCCGCCTCTAGCCCCGCCTGCCGCGAAACCTCCTCTCCCTGTTGCCGGGGTGAGTCTCTCACACAGTCCCTCCCCTGCAAGAGCTCAATTCCGCGTTCCCTACTGCGTTTGCCCGCACCGCCCGCACTTCACTGCTGAGACTTCCAGTCGCCAGGGAGCCTGAAACTGGCCCCAGTTAAACGCGCCTCTCTGGGCAGAGCTGCCCCTGCCCAGAGCCGACCTCGGCCCACTGGCCGGTCAGTCGGGAACGCCTCACCTACTGTCCTGCTGGCCTCCTCTGCCTCTGGGCTGTGCTCCCCTGTGTCCAGATGCTGTCCGTTCCAATCCCTAGGGTCCTGAAGCCGTCTCACGCTCCTTATCCTGTCCTCTAGCTGCTCTGGTACTCGAGAACACCATCAGCACTGCTCTCTACTCTGTCGCCATCTTCCCTCCCTACCTATCTTTTTAATGTATTGCCTGCATCTAGTTTGCCATATTTTGTTCAGGATTTTAGCACCTACGTTCATCAGCAATATTGGCCTGTAGATTTTTTATTTTTTTTTCTTTGTCTTTTTACCTGGTTTTGTTGTTTATATAATACTGGCCTCATAAAAAGAATTTGTAAGTCTTCTCTCTTATTGACTTTTAAAAAAGATTTTATTTATTCATTTTTCAGGTACAAGAGAAGGAAAGAGAAAGAGAGGGTGAGATACATCAATATGTGATTGTCTCTGGCCCAGCAACCCAAGTATGTGCCTTGACCAGGAATCGAACCATGACCCCTTGGTTTGTAGGCCAGTGCTCAATTCACTGAGCCATACTGGCCAGGGACCTGTCTTATTGATTTTTAAAAAATAATTTTAGAATGATAGGAGTTATCTCTTCCCTAAATGTTTGGTAAACTTCTACTGTGAAACCATCCAGTGCAGGACTTAATTTACCAACAATTTTTTATTACTGATTCAATTTTGCTACTTGCTATCAGTCTAGTTTAGCTTCCTTCTTCTTATTGATTCAGTTTTGGAAGATTATATGTTTCTAGAATTATGCCCAGTTCACCCATGTTATAAAAATATTTGGCATATAATTGTTCATAATAATACCTTACCATCCTTTGTATTTCTGTGTTATTGGTAGTAATTTTTTTCTCTTTCATCTTAAGTTGTTTACTTGGGTCCTGCTTTTTTACTTGATAATCTGGTTAAGTACTTATTAATTTTGTGTATCTTTTAAAAGAACCAGCTCCAAGCCCTGGCTGGTAGCACAGTGGATAAGGCGCCAGCCTGCAAACCCAAAGGTCAAAGGTTCAATTCCCAGCCAGGGCAACATAACTAGGTTGCAAGCCAGGTCTCCAGCCAGGTTCGTGGCTGGAGGCAGGTGAAAAGCAATCATACATTGATGTCTCTCTCCCTCTCTGCCTCTCTCTCTTCCTCTCTTTCTAAAAATGATTTTTTAAAAATCTTAAAAAAAAATAAAAGAACCAGCTCCAGGATTTATTGATCCTTGAAATTATTCTTTCAATCCCTATGTCATTTAATTTTGCTCTGATCTTGATTATTTCTTACTTTCTACTTGCCTGACCTTTGTTGTTGCTCCTCTATTTCTTATAGCTTGATGGTTAGGTTATTTATTTGAAATTCTGTCCATTTTAAGTAGGAATATATTGCTAATAACTTCCTCACAGGACTATCTTTACAGTGTCCCATAGGTTTTGAGGTGTTGTATGTTCATTTTCATTTGTTTCCAAAAATAATTTTGATTACTTCCTTGATCTCTCAGTTAGCCAATTCATTACATGATAGCATTTTATTCAGTCTCCATGAACTTAAATGTTTTTATGCTTTTTTTTGTTGGTTGGTTTCTAATTTCAAGCCATTGTGATCCAAGAGAATGCTTGAAATTATTTTAATTTTATTCTATTTGTTGAGGCTTGTTTTGTGTTCTACCATGCAGTCTGTTTTTGAGAATGTTCCAAGTACATTTGAAAAGAACATATATTTTGCTTCTTGGAATGAAGATCTATTTAATCTAGAGTGTCACTCAATTCCACGATATCCTTTTCTTCTTTTGGAAGCTCTATCCACTATAGACAGTGGGTGGGTGTTAAAATCCCATACTATATGTGTTTTTCTGTCTATACCTTTCCTGAAGTCCTCCAAGTATTTTGTTATATATTTTGGTGCTTCTATGTTGGGTGAAAATATGTTCAAAATGGTTATATATTCTTAATGTATTCTCTTAAGTATTATGAAATGTCTTTCTCTGTCCCTTTTCATGACCTTCATTTTAAGTCTAAGATGTCTGACATAAGTATTGCTACCTCATTTTTTTTTTTTTCCAAATCCATTTGCATGGAATATTTTTCCAATTACTTCATTTTCAATCTGTGTAGATCTTTTGTTCTGAGTTAGGTCTCTTGTAGACAGCATATATGTGGATCATTTTTTTTAATCCATTCAGCTACCCTGTCTTTTGATTGGAGCATTTAATCCATTTACATTTAAGGTTATTATTGATAGGTACTTATTGCTATTTTTCTCTTTTTACCTATGTCCCCCACATTTATTCATCTTTTTAGTAGAGTCCCTTTAGCATATCTTGCATTGTTGGCTTGGTGGAGATATATTCTTTTATCCTTCTATTGTCTGGGAAACTCCTTATTTTGCCTTCCATTTTGAATGAGAGCCTTACTGGGTAGAGTAGTCTTGGTTGTAAGCCTTTGCTTTTCATTCCTTGTAGTATTTTTGCCATTCCCTTCTTTCTTATAGTGTTTCTGTTGAGAAATCAGCTTATAGCCTTTCCAGAGCTCCCTTGTATATGTTATTAGACGATTCTCTTGCTCCCTTTAAGATTTGCTTTTGTCTTTGAATTTTGCCATTTTAATTATAATATGTCTTGGAGTAGACCTTTGGGACGCTCTGTACTTCCTGGACTGTGTGACTTTTCCTCTCATGAAGTTTAGAAAGTTTTCTGTCATCACGCTTTCAAACAGGTTTTCTAAACCTTGCTCCTCTTCAATTGCTTTTGGTATCCCTGCAATATGAATATTATTATGTTTCATGTTATCCTGCAGATTGCCTTAAACCCTCTTCATTTTTTTTCTTTTTGAATCTTTTTTTTTGCTCTGTCTGAGAATTTTTTTTTTCACTTTGTGTTCCATGTCACTGATTTGATCCTCTTCTTTATCTAATCTTTTAATTCTTTCTACTGTGTTATTCAATACAGATGTATTTTTCATTTCTTCCTGGCTCTTATTGATATTCTCTATGTCTTTTTTTTTTCATGTGTACTTTTCAGTAAGTTCCTTTTGCTTCCCTAAAGTTCTTTTTAGTCCTCACTGAGTTTCTTAAGCATCCTTTTAACCATTATTTTGAACTCAGTGTCTGATAGTTTGCTTGCATCAATTTTGTTTAGAAATCTTTCTGGGGATTCATTCTTTCCTTTCAATTAGGGGTTATTTCCTTGTCCCCACATTTTAGGTGACTCTTCTTATTTGTTTCTGCTTCTTATATTGGTATATTTTGCCTCCCTATCTTTGTGGTTTTGATCTTCTGTGTCAGAAGACCTGTAAGATTTAGTGGTGAAATCCCCTGAATTCATGATCTTTATACTTGTGGACTGCCCTTTTTTTTGCCATTTATGTGAGCTTTCTGTTTGTCATTGGGGTTTTATTTTATTAGATCAACCTTTGATGAGTGCTTTTCTCCAGCTGGCTGACTGAAAGTCACTGCCCACCATGTTTTGTGTAGAGTTGCTGCCAAAACAAAACCAAATAACTCAGGAAACTGACCCATACCTGCAGAAATAATTTCCACTTATAACCACATTATCAACAGCATGTGAGTAAGTATTAATAAAGGTCTAAAGAGATAAGGCTTGTGGGTGGGGAGGGGGACAGAGGGGAGCAAAAAGGGGATGGATATAATACAACAACAATAAAATTTAAAACAAAAAAGAGATAAGGCTATTGTAAGGAAAGAAAAATTAATATGAGATGACCGACTAAACAAAAGGTGGTTTGTGAGGACAGAGGAAGGAAGAATAATAAAAGTATGGAATACAGAGAATAAAAGTAAAATTTACATTGTAACTAAACAAAAGGAAAATAGAAGGCAGAATGGAAAAAATGGGAAGCATATTGTAAGAGATTTAAACTTAAAATTTAAAAATGTGTATGTATATATGTATCTAATGAGAGGAAAGAACAAATAATAACAATAAATTATATACATACAAAAATAATAAGGCTCTAACTGGAGAAAAATATCCTTCATAGCACTATCAACATCCAAGGCCAAGGTTTATATAGATAGACTTAGAATAAGAGGGAAAAAATAAGAAAGAAAGCCTTAAGAAATGTCCAGAAGAAAGAAGTTATTTTGAAAAGATAGAGGGAGAATGAATACTGATAGTGAGGACTAAAAACCAGGCTAAGACAGGTAAAATTAACATTAAAAAAATGAAAAATAGAAATGGAAGAAGGAAGGCAAGATGGAGTAGGAGAGGGAAATGGTAAAATTTGAGATTTGAAATACAAAAATAGTGACTATCTAAAAATAAGATTGAAAAAATGCAATAATAACCACCTTATCAACAAGTAATGAGTGAAGATTTATAACAGTAGAGTGAAGAGAGAATAGGGGTATTTTAAGAATGGAAAAAATAATTTGAGATGATTAATGCCAAAATGTGGTTTTTAGAGGCAGAGGGGTTTAGAAATAGTATAAGTACAGAATAGAAACAAGTTGTAGCAATAATGAAAATAAAATTTAAATTCAAGTAATAAGAAAAAAGATCAGGACCCAAGGAACTGTGTAGCTACTAGTGTCTGATGAAGGGACTTTTCAGAGCTTTTCCTTCTTTCACCTGTGGAATTGCCACCAGAAGGAAATCCGGAGCATGGAGTTTTAGGCATTCAACCCCTGGAATCTCAGGCATTCAACTCCTGTCTCTTAGTCCTGAGACTATTGCTTTCTTGCTGGAAATTTAGCCAAATTCTCCACTCTGACAGCCCTCTACTCACAAATCCATACTGGGTTATGTCCTACCATTCCTGCTGTGTACTCTATCCCTATGAGGTTTTGTTTAGCAGAGCTTACCTGCCTGTATACAAAGGTATGCCACATCTGAATCCCTGCTGACTCTTGGGTCTCACCTCAGTTCCTCTTTTAAAAGGGTTTATCTGTGACCCCCAAAGCTGTAGTACCAGTCCTGGGTTCCTTGTTCTCAATATGCACCCCTGCCTAAAAATCACACTGCCTCTCATGATCAGGACTGGCCACTGCCTTCCGGAGCCTTCAATAGTTTTATATAATATTTCTCACTGGGTCTTTCCTAGATGGCATTGAGAGGAGCCTTGCAGCTATACAATAATACAGGGTGCTGGCAGAAGGCTGACCCTATTCCCTCCAGAGATCTTCAGCCTTAGATGGGCCTACTCTGCTATACTATTTCTGGAGTCCACACCTCCCAAGCCTTCTCTTTCTGCTCTAGTAGCCTGGGGCTCCTGAGCCCATCTGCAGCTGCCCCTGCTCTGTGCAGTCATAAATTCTGAGCTCAGCAGCCATGATGGTTCCACTTAGAAAGCAGGGGCCACTGGCTCCAATGAGCCCTGAAAACAGGCTTGTTCTTGCCTACTCCCACACATCCCTGCACTCTCATCCACATTTGCATTCACTCACAAATGCTCTCACTCACCCTCCACTCGTGTTTTTATTGCAAGTCTGGTCCAGTATGGGAGTAAGTGAACAAGGCTGCTAGCTACTCTTCCATCACCTTCAAAATTCCTTGCTGCCCTTTTAAGTAAAGAGGTCTATGGGGATTTCACAAAACCATTCCCTGTGAGCTGGCATTCGCCCTGGCACATCCTTCCAGCCCTTTTGCTTTTCTGCTTCCTCTGACAGCTTTTTTTTTTTTTAAGATTTTATTTATTATTTTCAGAGAGAGGGGAAGGGAGAGAGAGAGACATCATTGTAGCCTTTCGCCTACCTCCAGCTACAGACCTGGCTGGAGACCTGGTTATGTGCCCTGGCTGGGAATTAAACCAGCAACCTTTGGGTTTGCAGGCCGGCACCTTATGCACTGTACCACCAGTCAGGGCCTGACAGCTTAAAAAATATTAATTATGAAACATTTTAAAATCTAAGTGACTATGTCATTCTATATTAAAATAGAAAATAATTGTTTCCATTACAGACTTTATAATCTTTATGATTATGCTGTTCTTAGGGAATATGAAATTTGGAAGTTTTAAGTTATGACAGCAAGCTATTGATTCTTTGGAAATTGTTGTCAATTAAATATATATGCATAAATACTGGATATTTTCATCAAGGGCTGTAATGTTCTGGTGTAAACAATTTTTGAAATTGTAGTTTTCTGTATAATATCAACAGTCCCTGAGCTTTCTGATTGCCAAGATAAATCCAGGGATGTTTCTCTTTTCTTTATCAAATTTAAAATTCCTTTCTGATTCACACACCACACTCTCATATCTCCAGATCTAAAGGGAGTTGGAAGCTACTCATTTTTATGGAGATTTAGCTGGGAACCTAGTAACAAAATGTATCACAATTCAACCAGTACTATTATATCCTTAATAAGTTACATAATACAAACATCAGAGAAATCTACCAATTACACTATTTAATCAAATAGCAACCTGCTCAAGCAACCCAAATTGTCTTTATTATATTCAAAAATGTACAAATTGTGTTCTTAATATTTTGTTTGTTTATTTTTAGAGATAGGGGAAGGGAGGGGGAAAGGGGGGGAGAGAAACATTGATGTACAAGAGAAATATAGGTCAGTTGCTTCTCACATGTCCCCAACTGGGACTTGGACTGCAATCTAAGCATATACCCTGACCGGGAATCGAATGACAACATTTTGGCTTGCAGGATGACATCCAGTCCACTGACTCACACTAGACAAGGCATAGATTCATGTTTTTAAAGAAAATTATATAATAAAAATATATTATTTCAGCTTCTCAGGGTTCTAAAACATTTTCAGAAAAATATGATTTCCCTAGACAAATGTCTTGTTTTGTTTTGTTCAATATTTTTCAGAAATAAGTTATCTGTGGAGCTAACTCTCAAACCCATGTGTCTGATAAAGATCTGTATCATTCAGTCAGCATGGGTATGTAAACTATTATGTTAGGCCAGGTATGGATTATATTATTATCTCCATTAGCAATATGACCCTGAAGGAAAAGCTAATTCTACACCCAGTTTATATATATATATATTTCATTATTTTTTAGAGAGAAGGACAGTAAGGAAGGAAAAAAGGTAGAGAAACATCAGTGTATGGTTGCCTTTCACCTGCTTCCAGTTATAGACTTGGCTAAAGACCTGGCTTGCAACCTGGTTATGTGACTGGCTTGGAATCAAACCAGACCAGCACCTATCCATTGAGCCACCAGCCAGGATTACACCCAGTTTTTATGTCTATAGGCTGGGCCATGGTTTCAGTGCATAATATTTAGTTTTCTTGCTTCCATTGTAATCATTAGGTTTTTCCATTTAGTAATGTTTCATAAAATCCTATTGCTTCCATTAAATAAATAAAATGACCAAGAATAGAATTTCATATTTAAAATCTTTGCTTCCTCAAGACATAGATCACTAGATCATTAATCTCTTAGCTTTCTATTGGTGTTTACACATGCATTTCTGTCTGGAATGAGAACTTAAATTGTTAATGACAGTTACTCCTGACTGGTGGAATATGGAGATCATAAATTTTTCCATGTTTTTATTTGAACTTTCCTGTTTTAATTATTTTGAATAAATAGATTTATTATTTGAAAAGGAAAAAATGAAAGGAGAAAAATTTTAGATTTCTTGAGGGTTATATTCTTATTCTATCTTATTCTCTCAATAGTCAGCTATAGAACTCTGTGAGTGTGTGTGAGTGTATGTTTGGGTAAGTTAATTTGTTTGTTTCTAATAAAATAAACAAATAAAGAACCATGAGTATCCATGTGGTCTTTAGTAAGTGGATTCTTCACATGTGTATTAGATTAAAGCTAATTTATTTCCAAGGTCTATCATGTATACTATTGCCTTTTTTCTCTGTAGTGGACTTTATAAATTAAGTATAAACACAGATCAATCTTATTACAGAGTTTCTGGTGTCCACTGCAAATATATCATAGATGACAGTCAAGGTAAAGAGTATTTAACTATATAAATGCACAAAACCAAAACAATAATCCTTTATATAGCAAACAAGTCCTCCATGATTTGGCCTCTTCATGTCTAATGATGGTCATTCATTTTAGCCATTCCAAAATATTTCCTATAATATATTGTTTCTCAGTCTGTACTTGTGTGCATGTTATTTTCTCTTCATAATTTGTCCTCTTGGCTACCTTGTCCAATAGGTGAATTTGTGTTCAGGCCTTTAGTCACCATGCATACCACATTTTCCATAAAGCCATGATAACTTTTCAAAGACCTTTTTATTGGTTCATTCAGAGTGCTAAGTACATATCTCATTTTTGTCATCCATCTCTTTATTATACTTTTGTTTGTTTTTCTTCCCTGTATTGTGAAGCCCTACAGGTCAAAGTTGGGTTCTGTTAATTTTGCAGTTCCCAGGCTTAACAAAAATGCTTGAAGTAAAAAAGACAATCATACATGAATGACTATGTAAAATAAATGACAAAAATATGCTTTCATATTTAAATATTAAAAACACTTGGCAAGTCCTGCTGGTGTGGCTAAGTGGATAGGTGCTGGCCTGCAAACCCAAAACAATCACTGGTTTGATACTCAGTCAGGGCATGTAACCAGGTTGCAAGCTAGATCTCCAGTCAAGTCTGAAGGCAGGTGAAGGGCAGCCATACATTGATGTTTCTCTCCCTTTCTTCCTCCCTCCCTGTCCTTCTGTCTAAAAATAATGAATAAAGTAAATAAATGCATGCATACATAAATAATTAACTAATTAATTTTAAAAACTTTTTAAAAAAGACTTGGCTAAAGATAGTTTTTTTGACTAAAGCCTGTCAATGAAGATAAGTGAAATAAAGCAAAAATAAAAAAACTCCAAATATTGAGGCTTTATTTTCCACTCATGATCATAGCAGTCCTCTTAGACCATTCACCTTCTCAGAAATCCAGGCAGGTAATATCTTCATCACACTGTGGCCTTGCTATCTGGAATCTGTTGTCACCTTAGTTGACATGGCAGAGAAAAACAGTGTAGAAAGGCATCATATAGTTAATGACATGCTTTCATATAGAAATGATATAGCACATGTCTCTCAAACCCATAAGCTGGAATTAATCACATGGCTACACCAAACCTCAAGGAGTAAGGGTCATGTAATACAGAAATACCTTATTTTACTGTGCTTCAAAGATATTGCATATTTTACATATAGAAGACAAAAGTCTCAACCAGTAAAAAGATGATGATTGGCTTTATTGTGATATTCACTGCATTACAGTGGTCAGGAATCAAACCCACAAGGTAGTCCTATATCCCTGTATTTCCTTGGTCCGGAAGAAAATGAGATAATACTTAGTCATTTTCAGTGTTATGGATATAAATCATGTGTGGTTATCTTAATTTGGAATATAAAATATACAGAGAGATATTAATATAAACAGAAAATATACTGCAATGACTCCATTGTAGACAAATACAATATGTCCTATGATGGAGCAAGGTGGGAGACTGATTTTGGATTGTGTAAGAAGATAGAACATTCAGGTTTGCATGGAATAAAAAGGAAATAAATATAGCTACTTCCTGTGGCAATAATTTATTGGGATTACTTAGCTCAAATAAGAGGTAAGAAAGAAACTATAACTATCACCAAATCACTAATGCTGTTTCATAGGAATGAACATGTTGGACAGGAAAGGGCTAAGCATGGGCTACGTGAAAAAGTGTATTATTTCTTTAGAGTTTCAGAATATATGAACAAAGGGAGATATAATATCTATTTAGTGGGTCATCAATTTTCCTTATGCACATGTACTGTATAGTATTATGGAGAGAATGGTGAATTAAGTGTTCTTTCTAGAAAGAGTTCTGTTAGGAAATGCTTGAATAGTTTTTTATAAGTTATCTAAGCACTCTGTATCTCTATAAAATACAGTAGAATTGAACACATGAGCTGCCAGGTCTCCTCTAGCTCCAAAAATTTATAATTTTTATAACTCATGTTTTTATTCATATAGTCTTCCATAAAGATCATGTGCAATAATTTAGTCCAAATACTTAACAAAATCACTACTTGATGTTACTAAAGCATCACCTTTCACCTCTGTTTTCCTTCTCACTTCCTGTTCTAGGTGTACATTTTAACTTTAAAAAGTATCACAGGTTTTGAAAAGAATTCTTAAAGTCATTTGTGCCTAATTGAATTTTTTCTTAATATAATCAGAATAAATAAATGGACATTTTAAAAAAGAAATCAACTGTTCAAATAATATTCTATTGGCATAAAATTCTGACTTGTTTATGGGGTACCCCTAAGCTGTAGCCAATGGATGAAAAATATTTTCCTTAGCCATGCCTTGAAAAAAAAGTTTTGATTAAAATGGCTTTCTAATATAGTTTTATATCTGGTATTGTGATTCCTTCTACTTCATTCTTCTTTCTCAAGATTGCTGTGACTATACAGGATTATTTTGGGATCAATATAATTTTTTAGGTATTGTTCTAGGTCTGTGAAATATGTTGTTGGTATTTTAATAGAAATTTCATTGAATTTATAGATGGCTCCTGTTAGTATAAACATTTTTATAATGTTAATTCTTCCTATCCATGAACATAGTATATGCATCCATTTATTTATATATTCCTTAATTTCTCCAGTGTTCTGGAATTTTCCAGGTACAGGTCTTTTACCTCCTTAGTTAAGTTTATTCCTAGGTACTTTAATTTTCTTGTTGTTATAGTAAATGGAATTTGTTTACTAGTTTCTATATCTGGTGTTTCATTTTTGGCATACAAATATGCCTTTGATTTCTGGATATTTTGTATACAGCTATTTATCCAAATTTTCTTACTAGGTCATAGAGTATTTTTTAGTGGAGTCCATACTTGCTTTCTCTTTTTCAATCTGGATGCCTTTGATTCCCTTTTCTTAACTGATTGATGTGGCTAGAACTTCCAAAACTATGTTGAATAAAAGTGGGTAGAGTGGACACCTTGCCTTGTACCTGATCTTAGGGGAAAATTGATTGTAATCAAAACAGTCTGGTATTGGCATAAGAACATACATATAGATCAATGGAACAGAGTAGAGAGCCCAGAAATAAACTCAGGACTCTATGGACAACTAATATTCAATGAAGAGGGAAGAAACATAAAATGGAGTGCAAATAGCCATTTCAACAAGTGGTTTTGGGAGAATTGGACAGAAACATGCAAAAAAATGAAAGTAGACCACCAACTTACATCATACACCAGAATAAACTCAAGATGGATAAAAGAGTTAAACATAAGCTGTGCCACCATAAAAGTCCTATAGGGAAAGATAAGGAGTAAAATCTCAGATATCCCATACAGCAATATTTTCACCAATATTTTTTCTAGGGCAAGGGAAATAAAGGAACAAATAAACAAATGAGACTACATTGAACTAAATATTTCTGTTCAGCTAGATGAAAAACATCAGCAAAATGAAAACCAACCATATGGGAAAACATATTTGCCAATGATACTTCAGACAAAGATTTGATCTTCAAAATACACAAAGAACTTATATGACTTAACACTGGGGAGACAGACAACCCAATTAAAAAATGGGACCTGAATAGATACTTCTCTGATGACATACAAAGGGCCCATAGTCATATGAAAGAATGCTCAACATTGCTAGCCATCTGAGAGATGTAAAAAAAAACTAAATGAGATGCCACCTCAAATCTGTCAGAATAGCCATCATTAAAAAAATCAACAAATAAGTTCTGGTGAGGAAAAGGAACCCTCGTGCACCATTGGAAATGCAGACTGGTGCAGCTACCATGGAAAACAGTATGTAATTTCCTTAAACAACTAAAGTGAAACTGCTTTTTGATATAGCAATTCCACTACTAGGATTATATCCAAAGAATCCTGAAACACCAATTCAGAAGAACCTATGCATCCATATGTTCATAGCAACACTATTTACAATAACCAAGTGTTGCAAACAGCTTAAGATTCCATCAGTGAATGAACAAATCAAAAACCAACAGTGAGAATGTAGGCTGGTGCAGCCACTGTGGAAAACAGTATGGGGTTTCCTTCAAAAACTAAAAATGGAACTGCCTTTTGATCCAGCAATTCCACAACTTGGACTATACCCAAAGAATCCTGAAACACCAATTCATAAGAACCTATGCACACCTATGTTCATAGCGGCACTATTTACAATAGCCACGTGCTGGAAACAGCCTAAGTGCCCATCAGTGGATGATTGGATCAAAAAACTTTGGTACATTTACACAATGGAATTCTATATAGCAGAAAGAAAGAAGGAACTTGTACCCTTTGCAACAACATGGATGGAACTGGAGAGTATTATATTTAGTGAAATAAGCCAGTCAGTGAAGGACAAATATCATATGATCTCACCCATTAGGGGACAATAATGAGCAAAACTAACAACAAGCCAAACAGAACCAAGTATATGAATACAGTGAATAGGCCTTCAGTGGTCAGGGGAAACGGGGTTGGGGGGAGCGGGGAGGCAGAGGCAAAGAAGGGGAGCAGCTTAGACAAGAACCTAGTATAAAGGAACCATGGGCATGGACAACAGGTGGGATTGACTTTGGGAGGAATGGGTGAGTGGGGAGGGGGACAGAGGGGAGCAAAAAGGGGATGGATGTAATACACCAATAATAAAATTTAAAAAACAAACAAACTGTGGTACATTTAGGGAATGGAATACTACACAGCAGAAAGAAGAAATGATCCCCATTTTTTTTTTTTTGCAACAGAACAATGCACTTGGAAAGTATTACACTGAGCAAAATAAGCTAGGCAATGAAAGACAAATACCATATGATCTCATTTAATTCAGGAAAATAATGAACAAAAGAAATGACTAAAATAGAACCAGAGACATGGATAAAAGGAACAGACTGACAGTGACTAGATGAAAGAGGGAAATGGGGAGAAAGCAGTATAGGAGAGGAAGATTTTAATCAAGGATCTAGTATAAATGACCCATGCATATGGACAATAAGGTGGGAATTAATTGTGACAAGGGAAGTGTCAGGGGATAGCAATGGGGGAAAATAGGACAAATGTAATATAAAAACAATAAATTAATTTTTTTAAATAGCCTCTTCAATATTTAGAAGGTAGGTAGGTATCGTGGCAAAAAAATGGGACACAATGTTTAGAAGCAAAATCATTCTTATAAATTAAAATTTATTATCACAAGTGATATCCCTAAGTTTTAGTTTCCCCCTATAAAAGGTGATTATAAGTACTATACTATCTGACTTAAACTACTAGAGTATAGAGGAAACAAATACAGCAATATCAGGAGGAGATTTCTTAAAGGCAGACATTGGGTGCATTTGGCCTTGAAGTTGATTGATGGGAAGAGGGCACAGTGCTGATGTATTCCATGTTGCCCCATTGTAAATGATGAATTTCTATATACATTAATTATTTTACCTTTACAATAATAAGATATATTAGATATTAATTCAACCATTTTGTAAATGACACATTATGAGTCAAAGCAATTGTCAACAAAACATCACTGCCACCAATCCAATGACCACGTAAGTCTACAGTCTAGGGTGCACTAGAGAGATTTTTGTTAGGTGAACAGCTTGCAAACTGGAGAAAAGCAGCCTTCAATGAAACTTGAGAGTTTTGTTCCCTGAGACAAAATGGAGGTGCTTTTTTATACAGAGTAAGTGCCCACCATGATCCTTGATCAGTCCTTTTATTTTTTCTCTTTTTCATGTAAAAAAAAATAAAATGTACAGTTTGATTTTTCCACATAATACTATCTGATTATCCTGATTGGCCAGATTTTGCATCCAGGTTGGTCATTATTGAGGCATTCCAGTTAGTTGGTAAAGAATCAACTGAGGACATAACTGCATAGCTCCCATTGAATAGGGCAGGTCTCAGGCCATTGGTCAAAATATGATTCCCAGAACTCCTTATAAGGGTCAGCTCATAAGGCAAGAGCTCAGTGCAGAAGTTTCATCAGCTCAGTCTGTATCTTTCATTAAAATTCAGCATACATAAGAAATTTCCTGTAAATAAGACTTTTAACCTCTAATTATGGATTTGGGTTTAGTTAACTACAGACTTTTTTTGACAGTTGTATTCTTTCCTGGAGTAAACAAAGTTAAGTAACCAATTCTAGTTTACACAGCCACTAAGTAAAAAAATAAAATAAAATAAAATAAAAAAAGGCAAAAAGATAAAACTAGCTAGTCTGCCTCCAATTCCTGTTTTATGTATACTATTTCAAAATATGTTAAGTATGTGCTTGTCCCCATGAATAACTATTTCAATATTTTTTTGACTACAGTGATAATATTTTTCTTTGTTGAATATCACTATTTGGATAAACTTCATCCAGATGTCCTAATACATAGGCTAAACTTTCACAGACTTGTCTTCTCATCTTGTTTCTTCTGTTTACCAGATATGATCTAGTAGTCCACCTGAATATTTGCTGTAGGCCTGTAACTCTCAGACTCATAATCACAAACAGGGCTGAGGTCTAGTAAACCAAGTTCTCAATTTCCTCTTGTTCCGCCACTTGTCTGTGTTTTGATTTTCTATAGCAGGCCATCCTGTCAAGTCTCAAATAACATTTCTCATAAAGCAATTATTAAATCTACGCTATTGGTTAGGGCCACTTTAAAATCTATCATGGAAATGAATTAGGATAACAATAGCATAGGATTAAGTAATGCATTTTGTCCCATCAATTAGAGATGGTATAAGTTTTTGATGTAAATAATGGATTTACATAGTCTTTTAACATTGCTCAAATATTACTTTGTTCCCTCTTTCTTATTTCTGATTTTAATTTTAGTCCTCAGCCTTTCTCACTTAATTACTTTAAATGAATAAATTTGACATGCAACATTGTGTAAGTTTAATGTGTACCACATTATTTTGATGCATTTATATATTGCAATGTGATAAATATATTTGAAATTCAATAATAAACATTTTATTTTCACTTTTGCCCCTTCATTATTTTTCATACTAACCTCCAAATGTCTTTAGCAGCATCTCTAAAATAATTATGAGAAAACAAGGTACAAAGTAAAATACAAAATATGGGTAACAGGAATTAAGAAATGGGACATTTTAATAGAGACACAAAGTATTAGAAGGATCAAATTGAATAGCTGGAAATAAAAATATATTATCATAAATAAATGATTTGTATATAATAGCATAATGAAAACAGCTGAGGAAAGAATCAGTGACTAAGGAGGAGGAAAGATGGCGAGAGATAGAGAGCAGTGCCAATGGTGTTCTCGAGTACCAGAGCAGCTAAAGGACAAGATAGGGAGCGTGAGACGTCTTCAGGACCCTAAGAATTGGAGCAGTCAGCATCTGGACACAGGGGAGCACAGCCCAGAGGCAGAGGAGACCAGCAGGACAGTAGGTGAGGCATTCCCGACCAACCGGCCAGCAGGCTGAGGTCTGCTCTGGGCAGTGGCGGCTCTGCCCAGAGGGGCGCATTTCACTGAGGCCAGCTCAGGACACCCTGGTGACTAGAAGTCTCAACAGTGAAGTGCAGGCAGCGAGTGCAAACTCCGTAGGGAACACGAAATTGAACTCTTGCAGGGGAGGGACTGTGTGAGAGACTCACTCCAGCAACAGGGAGAGGAGGTTCCTTGCAGGGCTACAGGTGGAGGAGAAGAGTCCTGCAGGAAGCCTGAGCAGGTGAGCTGGGAAGCGCACCGGCCTGGGGGGCGAGAGGGCCAAAAAAGGTGCTGCTGAGCCAATGGGGAAACAACAGCTAGAAGCCCCCGTGAGGGGGGAGGCCCAGCCCTGCGCAACCACACAGGCCCCCAGGCTCTGCAGAAACTCCAGAAGGTGAGCCCAGAATTAGTAGTGGGGGTAACTGACCTGTCATTGCCGGAGACAAAGGCCGCACCGCCCACACCTGGGAAAGGCTCATCACAGAGGCCGCTTAAAGGACTCTTCAGAGAGCTGGTTGGCTTGGAGGATTGGTGCCAGCCCCAGGAGGGCAGGGCAGTGTAGGCAGACCCCGGGCAGTGTTGACAGACAGGGGCGGCCTCCTCCCAGAACTGCGGGGGCAGGGCCAGTCCTCACAGGGACCTGCAAAGTTGCGGGCTGCCCTGCAGGGGTACTGGGTGCTCGTCAATGGTGGTAACCTCCGCCAGGAGTGGGAAAGGGCACCCTGCGGGCTCCAGAATACCGGCAGCCCTAAAACCCAGCCAGGCTGCAGAAGGCCCAGCCTACCTGGGGGCTGACACTCGGAATCAGCCCTGACTGTGACAATCAGAGGCCCTGCCACGTGCCAAGACTGGCTAGAATATAGACTATAAACTGTAAAGTCCTGACCAAGAAAAAGAGGCAGCCTCAGGAAAGGGATTGCTGCTAATCTCAAGCACCTGAGTTATTCCGAGAGCAATATGAACTATTAATCCCCAACATATCCTTTGCAAAAGTTACTTCTCACATATACTTAATCCCCCCATACCTCAATCCACCTAAACACCCAAGACCCTCCCCCTACTCTTGGATTAAAGTCTACTCACTCTGTGGCCACAACGCATTCCCAGTCCTCAATCTAAGTATTCCTCCCTTCCCCAGCCACCTAAACCCTTTCTTTATTCTTTTCTACCTTCCTTTTTTTTTTTTTTGCTTTTTTCTTTTCCTTTTCTTCCTGGTAAAGCCCACAGGTTCTGGCTCCACCTGGACCAATCAGAGGTCATAAAGGGTGAACAGACACCTAAACCCTTTCTTTATTAATATTGATTTCTCTTTGTCTTGTGACTTGCTCCCCCGCCCTTTTTTTCTTCTTCTTCTTCTTTTCTTCATGTTAAAGCCCACAGGTTCTGGCTCCACCTGGACCAATAAGAAATCATAAAGGGGGAACAGACACCTAAACTCTTTCTTTTTTTTTTTTTTTAAAGATTTTATTTCATTATTTTTAGAGAGAGGGGAAGGGAGAGAGGCAGAGAGGGAGAGAGACATCAATGAATGGTTGCATTGCACCGGCCTCCAGCCACAGACCTGACTGGAGACCTGGTTTGCAACCTGGTTATGTGCCCTGGCTGGGGAATCGAACCTGAGACCTTTGGGTTCGCAGGCCAGCACCATATCCATTGTGCTACCAGCCAGGGCTAAACCCTTTCTTTATTAATATTGATTTCACTTAGTTTTGTGACTTTCTCCCTTTTTCTTTCTTTTTTTTTTTTTCCTCTGCTAAAAGCCCTCAGGTCCAGGCTCTATCTGGACCAGTCAGGGATTATTAAGGGCGAACAACCATCTAAACACTTTCTTCTTATTATTATTATCATTTTAATTTCTTTTTTCCTTTTGTATTTTTGTTTTGTTTTGTTTTGTTTTGTTTGGAATGGTTTGGTTTTTTGTTTTTCATTTTCTGTTGTTTTTGTTTGTTTGTTTGTTTTTGTTTTTGTTTTTGATTCTGCTAAAAGCCCACAGGCCCAGAATACAACCAGACAGCCCAAAAAAAGGACACACCAAGAACAGCAAGTGGAGAAAATCTGGGAGATGGCAACATTGAACTCCACAAATCTCCTACCACAGAAGGGTGCTCAACTAAGGCAAGGAAGCAAAGCAGGTAAACACAAGGAAAGAACAAAAATAAATAAATAAATAAAAAGCAAGCAACAACAGACACCGAAAATTGGGAAAAAAAGAATCAGTCCATCACCAAAAGAAAAGGAAGAATCCCCAGAAAGAACACAAAATGAAACAGAGGCACCAGGAATATCAGATAAATAATTCAAAAGAATGATGATAGAGAAGCTCAGTGAGCTCAGCCACATTAAAGAAAACTATAAATGACTCCAGGAGAACTACAAAGAACTCCAGGGAAATTACAAAGAACTCCAGAGAAGTTACAAGGAACTTACTGAGAACTACAACAGCATGAAAAACGACATAGAAACTATCACTAGGTGCCAGGAGGAAATGAAGAGTACAATTTCTGAATTGAAGAATACAGTAGAAGGAATCAACAGTAGGCTAGAAGAAGCAGAGGACTGGATCAGCGAGTTGGAGGAAAAATGTAGACAAATACTCCAAGAGAGCACAAGAGAATAAAAAAGGCTGAACAAGACTGAAGAGGGGTTAAGAGAGCTGCAGGACAATATGAAACGTAACAACATCCATATCATAGGGATACCAAAAGGAGAAGAGGAACAAGGAATGGAAAACCTGTTCAAAAAAGTCATGACAGAAAATTTCCCTAACATGATGAGTGAAAACATGAATCCAGTTCAGGAAGCACAGAGAGTCCCAATGAGGATCAACCCAAACAGACCAACACCAAGGCATATTATTATTAAAATGGCAAATTTCAAAGACAAAGAGAGAATCCTAAAAGCATCAAGAAAGAAAAGACAAATAACATACAAAGGGGCTCCAATAAGGCTATCACATGATTATTCAACAGAAACAATTCAAGCCAGAAAGGAATGGCAAAAAGTAATTCAAGTAATGGTAAACAAAGGCCTGAAACCAAGAATACTCTACCCAGCAAGGCTCTCATTCAATATAGAAGGAGAAATATGGAGCTTCCAAGACAAAAAAAAAAAAAAAAAAGACTAAAAGAATACATCTCTACCAAACCAGCATTGCAAGAAATGCTAAAGGGTCTACTATAAAAATAAGTAAACAAATAAAATGAAGAAACAGAGAAAGCCAAAGAGGAATACAGACACAAAGGGAGAAAATGGCAATGAATAAGTATCAATCAATAATAACCTTAAATGTAAATGTATTAAATGCACCAATCAAAAGACATAGGGTACCTGAATGGATAAGACAACATGACCCACATATATGCTGTCTTCAAGAGACCCACCTCAGAACAAAAGATCGACACAGATTGAGAGTAAAGGGATGGAAAACTATATCAAGC
>PVIW01008906.1:20162-56548 GCA_004026585.1 Noctilio leporinus
TACTTAAGGGAACAATCCATCAAGAAGAAATAACTCTGATAAACATATACACACCCAACATAGGAGCTCCAAAATATATAAGGAAAATCTTGGAAGACTTTAAGAAAGACATAGACAGCAACACACTAATAGTAGGGGATTTTAATACCCCACTATCAATAATGGACAGATCTTCCAAACAAAAAATCCCCAGAGATGTTGTGGCATGGAACAACACTCTAGAGGAAATGGACCTAAATGATGTATACAGAGTCTTTTACCCCAAAGAAGCAAAATACACATTCTTTTCAAATGCACATGGATCATTCTCCAAGATAGACCACATGGTATGTCACAAGACAAGCCTCCACAAATACAGGAAAACTGAAATCATACAAAGTGTCTTCTCAGATCACAATGGCTTGAAACTAGAAACCAATCTCAAGGGAAAAAAACAAAATTTCTCTAACTCATGGAGACTGAATAACATGCTTTTAAGCAATGAAGGGGTCAACAATGAGATCAAAGATGAAATTAAAAAGTTCCTGGAAACAAATGACAATGAACACACAACAGCCCAAAACCCATGGGATACAGCAAAGGCAGTTCTCAGGGGGAAATTTATAGCAATACAGGCCTTCCAAAAAAGGTTGCAAGAAGTTTTAAAAATGACCTAACCACAAAGCTGCAAGAACTAGAGGAGCAACAACAAACAAAGCCCAGAGCAAATAGAAGGAAGGAAATTATCAAAATCAGAGCAGAACTAAATAACTCAGAGATTCAAACTACAATTCGAAGAATCAACAGGTACAGGAGCTGGTTCTTTGAAAAAATAAACAAAATTGACAAACCCTTATCCAGACTCATCAAGTAAAAGAGAGAGAGAGGACCCAAATAAACAGAATCAGAACTGAAAGAGGGGAAATCACAACTGCTACCTCAGAAATACAAAAGATTGTAAGAAATTACTACAAACAACTCTATGAGAAAAAATATGACAACCTGGATGAAATGGGCACATTTCTGGAAAGGTATAATCTACCAAAACTGAACCCAGAAGAAGCAGAAAGTCTGAATAGGCCAATAACAACTAGTGAAACTAAAGAAGTAATCCAAAAGCTCCCAAAGCACAAAAGTCCTGGACCAGATGGCTGCACAGGTGAATTTTACCAAACATTTAAAGAAGAATTACTCCTATCCTCCTCAAACTATACCAAAAAATTCAGGAAGAGGGAAGACTCCCAAACTCTTTCTATGAGACCAATATTATTGTAATCCCAAAACCAGGGCAAGATACAACTAAGAAAGAAAGCTACAGGCCAATATCTCTGATGAACATAGATGCTAAAATTCTCAACAAAATATTGGCTAATCGGATTCAGCAGTATATTACAAAGATCATAGACCATGATCAAATGCACTTCATCCCAGGGATGTGAGGATGGTACAACATTCATAAATCAAATCCCATTTACCATAGCAACAAGAAAAATAAAGTACCTAGGAATCAACTTAACTAAGGAGGTAAAAGACTTGTACTGAGAAAACTACGGTACAATGAAGAAAGTAATCAACAAAGACACAAATAAATGGAAGCATATACCATGTTCATGGAGGGGAAGAATTAACATCATTAAAATGTCCATACTACCCAAAGCAATCTACATATTCAATGCAATTCCAATTAAAATACCAATGACAGACTTCACAGAAATAGAAAAAATACTTCAAAAATTTATATGGAGCCACAAATGCCCACAAATAGCCACAGGAATCTTGAGAAAGAAGAACAAGGTAGGAGAAATCACACTACTTGACTTCAAACAATACTACAAGGCTACTTTCATCAAAAAAGCAAGGTACTGGCATAAGCATAGACATATAGATCAATGGAACAGAATAGAGAGCCCAGAAATTAACCCAGGACTCTATGGTCAACTAATATTTGACAAAGGGGGCTGGGGGGTGGGGGGAGGCAGAGGCAAGAAAGGGGAGCAGCTTAGACAAGAACCTAGTATAAAGGAACCATGGACATGGACAACAGGTGGGATTGACTTTGTGGGTAATGGGTGGGTGGGGAGGGAGACAGAGGGGAGGAAAAAGGGGATGGATGTAATACAACAAAAATAAAAAAAAATAAAAAGAATCAGTGACTAAGAACATAAATAAAACAAAATGTCCAAACCATAAAATTTTGAGATGTGTGGTTAATAACAAATGGTAGAAACACAGATGTAATTGGAATCTCAATAAGAGAGAAGGCAAATGAACAGAAATAAAATAGGAAAAGACAATGTTGATGATATTTCCAAAATTTATAAAAAGAAATCCACCCCAAAATTTTAGAAACCCTATGATCCCTAAAAGGGTAAATGCAAAGGAAACCACAAAGAACTGCACCATTCACAATTTTATAAAGGAAAGTTAAAGAACAAGTACTAAAAGCTTTCAGACACTAAAATTAGATTGTATAGAAAATATACTTAATTTAAAAAATATAAAAAATGGATTCTTATAGATAAAAGTTCAATAAAAATAAAAATAAGAGGTTCCAAAGGAAAATACACATTGTTTAAAAACAATGGTAGCATGATTGACTTATTAAAATTAAAAAGACAAAAACACACGAATGTGGTCTGCAGATAGATGAAAACATAAAAGGTCACAAATGAGAGGGAAAAAGCTATGAAACAAGAATTATTTTTAAATCAGTTTTATTGTTGTTCTATTAATGTTGTCTCAACTTTTCTCTCTTTTGCCTTTCTTTGCCATCCCAACTTCCTCTCCCACAGTTAATTCTTACACTGTTATCCATGGCTATAACATAGTTTAAAAATTGAAGGTAAAATATAATAATTCACATACACTCAAAATCAGAGATAATTTATTTTAAAGCAAAATTGTATAACTCAGAAGTTTACAAAATATTTTAGGCTAAATGGAAGTGATACCAGGAAATAAAACATACAAAACAGGTATTCAAGAAGAAATAAAAAAGCAAGAGAAACAGTATTTGTTAATGTAAAGTAACTTTAATTTTTTTCTGCATATTTGAAAACACATATTAAGAAATAAAATAATAAAATATAATAGTCTTTTCAGTGTAATTATAAAAATAAAATTAAGGCAACATAACAGAAAGTTTTAAAGGAGGTCAGCAAAGTTATATTCATTTAAGTTTTTACATGATCTGTAAGATAGTATATAAAGACATATTTATATAATGAAAGTATAATTTCTAGAGCAGCTGACAAAATATTAATAATATTGTAAAATGTAAGACAAAAAACTCAATAAAAAATATTGAGGTAGAATCACAAAATACATACTTTATTTAAAATTAGCCTGCCCTGGCTGGTGGCACAGTGGATACGGCACCAGCCTGCAAACTCAAAGGTCACTGGTTCAATTCCCAGCCAGGGCAACATAACCAGGTTGCAAGCAGGTCTTCAACCAGATCCATAGCTGGAGGCAGGTAAAGTAGCTGGAGGCAAGTGAAAGGCAACCATACATTGAGATTTCTCTCCCTATCTGCCTTTCTTGCTTCCCCTCTCTCTGAAAAATAACAAATAAAATATTTATAAATAAATAAATAAATAAAAGTAGGTAGAAGGAGAGAAACAGTAGAGATCCCCCAAAAAGGAAAGGGGCAAATGCAAACTAATACAAATATGAGTGCTTGCTTCGGCAGCACATATACTAAAATTGGAACGATACAGAGAAAATTAGCATGGCCCCTGCACAAGTATGACACACAAATTCGTGAAGCATTCCATATTTTTGTGAAAAATAATGCAAGTATGAGAAATGTGAACATTTCCTTAGCATACCATTCCTTAAATGTGATTGGATTAAACATTTAAAATAAATGGAAGCTTATCAACTGGATTAAAATAAGGGAAAAAATCAAACAAAAGAGCATTAAAATGAAACTATGAACTTCTTAAAAAACATAAACTTTAAAATAAAGACAAATAATAAAGATGGGAGAAGATTTTTCATGTAATCATTAAAAAGATTAAATGATTTATTAACAAAAATTCTTAAGAAAATGTAATTATATCAATAGAAAATAGTTTATTGAAAAACATCCAGTATTCAAAAATAAATACTAAATATGCTTGAAAATTATTAAATGAAAATTGATAGATCTTAACATGAAAGAAACAAATCTACAATCTTTGCTATACATTCTAAATAATATATCTCAGTAAATAAAATCAAAATAACAAGTTTCAGTAAAATATGAATGTCTGTCTAGAAAGTATCTAGCTACATGTTATGAAAAATGGAGACACATTGAAAAAAATACAAGATACAAGAAACATTGTACATAGGACAATGAAACCTCAGTTCCTTTCAAAGTAAGCACCTTAGGACTTCACACAGTTCTCACAATCACCATCAGCTGCCCCATTGTATTTTCCTGAATCTCATTGATTGCCTGGAATTTCTTCCTTTTCAAATGTGATCTTAGTTTTGGGAAAAGTCAGAAGTCACAGGGTGCCAAATCTTGGCTGTAGGCGGGCTGAGTCACCTGGGTGATTTGACATTTTGCCACAAAACTCTACACAAGACTTGATGCCTGAGCCAGTGTGTTGTTGTGATGAAACTGCCTATCACTAGTTGCCCATAGCTGCTACTTTCTGAATCATCCAAATAGTCTCTGCAGAGGAATGTTCAAGCCTAAAACAAAACAAAATTTGATGTAGATCTGTTGCTCTACTTGCTCATTTTGAATTTGTTAGCCACAAAGTACACACATGCTTACTCAGTTGTTTCTATTGCCCTCCATTGACTAATACATTGTTCACACATGCACATTCCAATCCACTCTCCTTGGCTGTCAGGTTACATCAATGTTGCACAAGTTGTTCTTGTTCGGTTAACAATGCCTAGACTTTTTCTGGACAGCCCTCATATAGAAGAGGTGAACAGTGCTATCAATAAATAAACTAGGTGAAAATTATATGACTATAATGACAATATTGTCCAGTGCACATGCAATGTTCACCAAAAATGACCATATTCTGGGTCATAAGATACAAATCAATAAGTACAAATAATTAAAATCATGCAAATGTGTTCTTTTATTATAGCAGTATTACATTATTAATCAAGAATAATATATCTTAAATTTTACAAATATTTAAAAAAATAAAAATGAAACTTCTAAATATTTTATATGTAAGGAAGAAATCATAAGGAAAAACATTTGAAACATTTTTATCTAAAAAGGCCAGTCTCTGGACAACAAGTGGGATTGAGTTTGGTGAGGAGTGGGTGGGTGGGGAAGGGGACAGAGGGAAGGAAAAAGGGGATGGATGTAATTCAACAACGATAATATTAAACTAAAAAAAAAAAAAAAAAAAAAATGCTAGAAGACCACCCTCTAGGTGAAAGAGATTCACAAGAAAACAAATCTGAAACTTCACCCTAGCCAAGGAAAAGAAATGCAGTTTCAACTTCTGCTGCACTCTTTTCCCAAATAAATAAATAAATAAGGAAAGTCAATAGAAGCAGTATTTTTAGAAACCATATTTAAAATACTATAAGCACTGCAGTCTGGGAAGTCTAGGAATAAAGTAAGAGGCAGAGGTCTCACAAGCTATACACCAGGTGGGGTGTGGCAGGGGGTGAAGACCTGTAAGCACGGCAGTACTAGGCACAGTTTCATTAAATGACATAGGTCAAAACAAAAGATTATAGAACATTTCCCCTCAAACAGGCCCTGTAAACACAAAAATGTTTCCTGCAAAATAGATTAAATTTGAAAAGCTGTTAAACATGGAATATCTCTGAGGAGAATCCTCAATGCTTAAAAAACAAAACAAAAACAAACAAACAAAAAAAAAAACACAACAACACAGAGACAAAGGAAATAAAAAATTAAAAGGCACTGATAACTAGAGTTCCAAGAAATGTTGTTTATAGCCCGACTCGATACAGGTTAACAAAATTGCTCATATTCAGGACCAATTTAATTCAATATGCTTATCCAAATAAAATGTATGTAATTTAACAAAAAATAACAACATATAATAACAAATAATACAAGTATTAGGATAAAATTCAAGTTCCACATAATAATGACCAGATAAGGAATTTAAAAATAACTATGATTAATATGTTAAGGGTTCCATTGGAAAAATACACATTAAAACAAGATGAGTATTAACATTGGAGAGAAGGAAACATTAGAAAGAATCAAATGAAATGTTCTACAGAAATGCAAAGGTAATCCAATGAAAAAAAATCATCATTTTTATTAACAAATTGTGCCAGAAAAATTGCATGCCCATTTGCAAATAAATATAAATGAATAAGTACAGATCTTCTATATTAAACAAACAAATATATTAATTAAACAAAATATATTAAGTCAAAATATATCATCGTTGTTAAAGTAAATCATAAGTTTTTACAATAAATTTTAATTTTTTTTGTTGTTGTCCTTTTTTTTTTTTTTTTTTTTTTAAGAATTTATTTCATTATTTTTAAAAAGAAGGGAAGGGAGAGAGGCAGAGAGGGAGAGAGACATCAATGTATGGTTGCGTTTCACCTGCCGCTAGCCACAGACCTGACTGGAGACCTGGTTTGCAACCTGGTTATGTGCCCTGGCTGTGGAATCGAACCTGCGACTTTTGGGTTCGCAGGCCGGCACCTTATCCACTGTGCTACCAGCCAGCGCTAAATTTTAAATTTTTAACTCTTTGAAGTGATAGATGTTTTTAAATATACTTTATTGATTTTGCTATTACAATTGTTCCAATTTTCCCCCCTTTACCCCTTCCAACCAGTACCTGCAATTCCCTCTGGCAATGCCTCCCTTAGTTCATGTCCATGTGTCAGGCATATAAGTTCTTTGGCTTCTATATTTCCTTTATTTTTCTTAACATCCTCCTGTCTGCTCTGTAACCACCAATGTGTACTTTTTTTTTTCTTTTACATCCAGACAATTTGCAACTTAATTACTGCCTTCTGTCGGCCTCTCAAATTACATTAATACAAAGTTAAATTTTCATTCTTTCAAAATGTTCACATTAATTCATTTAAACAATTACTTTTAAAGTAATATAAATTGCAATATTACCAAACACATACACAAATACATTGGCACAGACATATTTAATACAAAAAATGTACAATATGCCTATAATTTATGTAATTATTACATGTTAAATGGTAGTATTTTAGATATATTGTAGTAAATTAAACATTTTTCTTTAATATTTATTTTACTCTTGAATGATATTTTTGTGAAATATATCACAGAAATGGTGTATTGCAGAACTCACTTTGTGAAAGTTGTCCTAGAGACAGTGCCAAACCTATAGTAAAAAATGGATTTAGTTTCTGAGTCAGATCCCAATCCCTTCATTAATACAACTCAACTTTATTTTAAGCTACTGAAACTACAACTTATTCTTTTTAGAGTTTTCCTTTTCAGATAGATTTTTTTTCTTTTACTTTTTTGACCATGCACAGGTCTTGCTTCTTTCAATACCCTCTGTTTTGCCTCTATATGTGTTTTACAAGTTGAAGCCTTCAGAAATAATGACACCTGCAGTGCTCAGCTGGTCCCCACAGAGTAGAAATTATGATATCTACTAATTTGAGGTAAAAATAAATCTAGAACTTAAATAATTTTGTAGAATAGTATTCTAGCTATTTTTGAACTTCCGATTGGCATACTGTATGGTCCTAAACTAACCACTGAATTATTTAAGAGTCTGGAGGTAGGGATTAGGTATGTTCATATTTCAATAATGAAGTTTAATATAGCATTAACATCTTTTCCAAAGCATCCCCAGTTTGAGGGCCTTCATTGCTAGAAATGCATATTTCTGCTATTTGAAGGGAATCTCATCTAAGTTACATGCTAATATGAGAATATATATTGCATATGTACATGAATCATATAGTTTAGTAGTTTGCAACTTCCATCCCAAATTGGTCTGCATTCTCAGCAACTTTTCTAAACTAAAGATTGATTTCTCAACACAACAACTATCAGTTGGTTGCTATTTAAAACAAAAATTGCTAACAAACAAAATCTATATATTACACACCCACAAACAAGCACATATTTTTCAACAGTGAATAATAAAAATAGCATGTATTCTATGTAATCTACATCCATGTTTTCATTCTTTATTCTTTTTCCTAAACTGTATTTGATTTTTCTGACTTATTGCAAGTAACTTGATTTTCCCATCTTTGGAAATAATTCTAATCTAAGAAAACCTGCAGTGATGCAGATAAAAGTAAAATATAAATTATGTATTATTTAGTCAAATCTATTTATAACAATATTATTTTAAAGCATTCATAGTTGGTTCTTAGTCATTCAGCTACCCTATGTCTTTTGATTCATGCTTTTAATCCACTTAGCTTTAAGGTTATTATTGATAGGCACTTACTCATTATCTATATTTCCCCTTGTACCTCTGTTCCTCTTTGTCTCTTTTTGTTTCTTCATCTTTTTAAAGCATACCCTTTAGCATCTTTTGCAATGCTGGTTTGGTTAAGATGTATTCTTTTAGCCTTCTTTTGTATTGGAAACTCTTTATTTCACTTTCCATTTTGAATGGGAACCTTGCTGGGTAGAGTATTCTTGGTTGCAGCCCTTCATTTTTCATTACTTGGAGTATTTTTTGTCATTCCCTTTTGGTTTGTAGTGTTTCTGTTGAGAAGTCAGCTGATAACTATATTGGAGCCCTCCTGTATGCTATTAGCTGTTTCTCTGTTGATGCTTTTAGGATTCTCTTCGTTTTTGAAATTTGCCATTTTAATTATGATATGTCTTGGAGTGGCCTTGTTAGGCTTTATCTTTCTTGGAACCCTCTGCACTTCCTGCACTTGTGAGACTTTTTCTCTCATTGTTAGGGAAGTTTTCTATCATTACTTTCTCAAACAAGTTTTCTATCCCTTGCTCCTACACTTCTTCTGGTATTCCAACATACAAATATTACTGTTTCATGTTGCCTTGCAGCTCTCTTAAAACCTCATCATTCCTGTTAAGTCTTCTCATTTTGTTGCACTGTCTAGAAATTCTTTTCTACATTGTCCTCCAGCTGGTTGATCCTATCCTCTGCTTTCTCTAGCCTGCTTTTGATTCCTTCTACTGTGTTTTTCAATTCAAAAATTATATTCTTCATTTTCTCCTGGCTCTTATTGATAGTTTCTATGTCCTTTTTAATTCTAGTATAGTTCTCAATAAATTCCTTTTAGCTTCCCTGGAGTTATTTGTAGTTCCTCTGGAGTTGCCTGTAGTTTTATTTGAGCTCACTTAGCTCATTGAGCTTCTCTATTATCATTATTTTGAATTCCATGTTTGTTTTAGTTTGCTTGCCTCTATTTCATTTCTCACTCTTTCGAGGGACTCTTCCTTTCCTTTCAGTGTGGTGTTTCTTTTTCTCCCCATTTTAGGTGACTCTTCTTCCTTATTTCTGCTTCTTGGGCTATACTGCTTTGACTTACTGTCTTTGTGTTGTGACATTCTGTGGTGTAGAGGTGCACATTTTTAATATCCTGGATCTGTTCCTGGTGATGTCAGCTCATGTTCCATCCTAGGCCTAGTCAGTCTATTGGAGACTACCAGATAACTATTGTCTTTCTCTTCTAAATTTGTTAATCCAATGAATCTGTAATCAGTCTTAGGTACCTCTGGCTGGGGCAGATTAATTCAGTTGTTAATTCAATCAATCTGTAATCAGTTGTCAGATTTAGGCACTGCTGGGTAGGGTGTATTAATTTCTGTGGGTGGGGCTATGGCTTCCCCTCAGGCTACCTCCATTTGGAGAAGAGTGGTCACAGTAAGAGTGAATGGGGAATGGGTCAGTGCTGGAGGTTGCTCTTTTACCTCTGCCCTCAAAGTCATTGCCCCAAACCTTCCCCAAGCATCTCTATTCCACTATGCTCTTTCTCCACTGGAGCCAAGGGTTAAGTGGGTGGCAATGTATTTTTGTGCATGATTCCTTTAAGAACTGTGTTTCTAGCTATCTCTTTTAAGCCAGCTAAACTTGGCAGCTTTTTCCTTTTTCACAGCTGGATACTGTTTTACTCTCAGCTGTGTTGTTGTAGGCGAGGGAGCCTAGCTGAAGGTTTAGAACCCATCTTTCTCAGTGGAACCCCTGACTGTTGAGCTGTTTTATTGTCTCTTCAGCTGCCATCCATGAGAGCCCAGCCACCCTCTCATGTTTCCTCACTTCCTATGAGTCATGTTGTGATGAATCAGCCTCTTCCTCTCTGTCTGTGGTTACAAGACTTCTTTCCAGTTGGTATTCTGTTGTTTATTCTGGATGATTTTTCCCCAAATAAATTGTAATTCCAGATTGGTCCTAGGAGAAGATTGGTGTCACTCCACTTGTTCCTCCACCATCTTGGATCTTCCATGAGGTGATAGATCATAACACACTGTAGTAATCATTTTGAAATATACAGATATACCAAATCATTACATTGTTTTTCCTAAAACTAATGTAATAGTATATGCAAATTAAAACTCAATTTAAAAAATGTTTTCTTTACCAAAATGTAAACCACAGGACCATAAGTGTTTTAAAGCAGACATGGGCAGCCTCCTTTATAATATTAACTTATAGATTTCTATCCCAAATAACTAATAAAAAATAAATGGGTAACTGAAAATAGGATGACAAAAATAAAATTTTAACTTACCAAAAGATAGCATTAAGAAAATTAATGTTGTACATGCCCATAGGTCATTCATACAAATTCCTTGTCTAGTCCTTTCCCCTTCTTTCCTCATTATCCCCTTACCCCTCCCTTGTGGTCACTTTCAGTCTGATCCATGTTTCCTTGCCTGTGGTTCTATTTTGGTCATTAGTTTACTTTAGATTCTTCTTATAGGTGAGATCATTAGGTATCTGTCCCTCACTAACTGGCTTATTTCTCCTAAAATAATATGCTCCAATTTTATCCATGCTATTGTAAAAGGTAAGAGCTTTCTTCTTTTTGCTGTATAATATTCCATTGTATGAATATACCAGTTTTTTAAATACACTCATCTACTGATGGGCACTTAGATTACTTCCAGCACTTGGTTTTTGTAAGTAGTGCCTCTATAAATATAGGGGTGCTTAAGTTCTTTTGAATTATTGTTTCAGGATTCTTCAGTTATAATCCCAGCCATGGAAGTGCTGGGTCAAAAGGCAGTTCCACTCTTAGTTTTTTAAAGAAAATTCTACAATGTTTTCCACAATTGCTATGCCTGTCTGCATTCCCATGAACAGTGCACTAGGGTTCCATTTTCTCTACACCCTTGCCAGCACTTGTTTATTTCTTAATGACCATTCTGACAGGTGTGAAATGATATCTTGTTGTGGTTTTAATTTGCATTTTTCTGATGGCTAATGATGCTGAGCATCTTTTCATATATCCATGGGCCACCTGTATGTCCTTGGAGAAGTGTCTATTCAGATTCTATTCTCATTTTTAATTGGACTGTTTGTCTTCCTTTTGTGGAGTCACATGAGTTCTTTATAAATTCTGGAGATCAAACCCTTGTTTGATGTATTATTGGCAAATATGTTATCCCATACAATCAATTCCCTTTTCATTTTGATGATGGTTTCTTTAGCCATGCAGAAGATTTTCAGTTTGATGTTAGTCCCATTTGTTTATGTTTCATATATATATATATATATATATATATATATATATATATATATATATATATAATTTGTCTTGCCTGAGGAGTGGCAAAACTATTGCTGTATGGGATATCTAAAATTTTTCTGCCTATATTTTCCTCTAGAATTTTTTATGTCATTACTTATATTTGCCTTATCCATTTTGAATTTGGTTGGTGCATATTGTTAGTTGATTATTTAGTTTCATTTCATTTTCCCATACCAGTTGACTTCTACCAACACCATTTTTTTGAAGAGGCTATCATTTCTATTTTTGTATGCTCATGCCACTTTGTCAAATGTTAATTGATCAGAGAAATTTGGTTTTATTTCTGAGCTTTTTTGTTGTCGTTGTTCCATTTATCTATGTGTCTGTTCCTATGCTAGTACCAGACTGTTTATATGAGGCTAGTATAATCCTAATTCCAATTCTCAATAAAGACATAATAAAGAAAGAAAACTATAAGCCAATATCTCTAATGAACATAGATGTTAAAATTATCAACAAAATACTGGCAATTTGAATTTAGAAATAAGAAAGACCATACACTATGTTCAAATGGAATGCATTCCAAGGATGGAAGGATAGTACCATATTTGCAAATCAATAAATGTAATACACCACATAAAGTGAAGGACAAAAATCACATGGTCATATCAGAGATGCTAAAATGTATTTGATAAAATCCAGCACACATTTATGACAAACACTCAGCTAAGTGGGAATAGAGAGGGCATACCACAACATAATAAAAAGCCATATATGAAAAACATACTCAGTGGGAAAAACTAAGTTTTCCTCTAAAGATCAGAAATAAGACAATATGTCATTTTTTACTACTTTTATTAAACATAGTACTGGGAGTTCTGGCCACAGAGATGAGACAAGAATAAGAAACAAAAGCCATCCAAATTGGAAAGGTAAATAAATGGTCATTATTCAGATGACATGATAGTGTATATAGAAAACACTATAGACTCCATCAAAATACTACTTGACCTATTAAGTAAATTTGACAAAATAGCAGGATACAAACAAAATGGTGGGATAAAAAGCAATCTATAGATTCAATTCAATTCCTATGAAAATACCAATGATTTATTTCACAGATTTAGAAGAAATATTTCAAAATTTTATAGGAACCAAAACAGACCCCAAATAACCTCAGCTGTCTTAATAAAGAAGAACAAAGTAAGAAGAATCACAATACCCAATATCAAACTCTATACTACAAGGCCACTGTAATTCCACTATTATCTTAATATTAAACATCATTCTCACTTCTAACACTCTAGAATAATTCTGACTATTGTTTCTTAATAGAACAAAATCCTCCAGCATGCACTATTTGGTTTTTGGATTTCTTCATTCAAAACTGTATTATAATAATTATCCACATGGATTAACATGCCAGTGCATGTATTTTCAATACTATATAAAGTTAAAGTTATCAATCTATATCATAAAGCATTTATTAATTCTACTATTTATGGATGCTCATTCTCTTGTTAGTTTTTGATGAAAACAAGTAGCACTACAATGAACATCACAGAGTGTGTCATTTGGTGAACGTATTTCCATTGATTATATACTAAGAGATAATAAAATGGTTAATACAAGTAATATATGTGTTCAAATTTAGTAGATGCTTCTAGTATATTATAGAGACATATATATTTAGAATTTTTCTAGTACAGTATAATGCTAGTTTTTTAACACCATCCCCAAACTTGGTATTTTCTATTTATTAATTTTAGATACATTTGTGAGCATCAGTATCTCATTGTTACATCATCTTGCCTTTAGTGACTACTAATGAGGTTTTAAATTTTTCATGTATTTAATTACAATGCTGGATTAATTTATAAAATGAATGTGTAGGTTTTCTGTTTCTCACTTTTCTTTTTGGTAGCCTTATTAATCACATATTAAATCACTCATTATAATTTCTACAAAAAACTGCATATTTGCAAGTAATTTGCTGTTCTTTTTTTTCCTTTTAATTTTATTGTTGTATTACATCCATCCCCTTTTTGCTCCTCTCTGTCACCCTCCCCACCCACCCATTCCCCCCAAAGTCAATCACACCTGTTGTCCATGCCCATGGTTCCTTTATACTAGGTTCTTGTCTAAGCTGCTCCTCTTCCTTGTCTCTGCCTCCCCCCTCCCCCAACCCCTTTCCCCCTGACCACTGAAGGCCTATTCACTGTATTCATATATTTGGTTCTGTTTTGCTTGTTGTTAGTTTTGTTCATTATTGTCCTGTAATGGGTGAGATCATATGATATTTGTCCTTCACTGACTGGCTTATTTCACTAAGCATAATACTCTCCAGTTCCATCCATGTTGTTGCAAAGGGTACGAGTTCCTTCTTTCTTTCTGCTATATAGTATTCCATTGTGTAAATGTACCAAAGTTTTTTGATCCAATCGTCCACTGATGGGCACTTAGGCTGTTTCCAGCACTTGGCTATTGTAAATAGTGTTGCTATGAATATAAGTGTACATAGATTCTTATGAATTGGTGTTTCAGGATTCTTTGGGTATAGTCCAAGTAGTGAAATCACTGGATCAAAAGGCAGTTCCATTTTTAGTTTTTTAAGGAAACCCCATACTGTTTTCCACAGTGGCTGCACCAGCCTACGTTCCCACCAACAGTGTACGAGGGTTCCCTTTGCCCCACATCCTCGCCAATACTTGTTGTTTTTGAAATACATGTATCTCATTTATCCCCACAGCTCTCTTGTCCCATTCTCCCTATCTCCTTTCTCATAGTCAATCCCACCTGATGTCCAAGTCCATTGGTCAGTTACACTAGTATCTTGACTAAACTGTTCTCTTTTTTTGCCATTTTCTCCCCATTTCCCTACACCTTTGCACACTAAAAGTCTGTTCCTTGCTTCTATGACTCTGGTTCTATTTTGCTTGTTTGTATTGTTCATTAGTTTCTTCTGTTAGGTAAGATCACATGGTATTTGTCTTTCACTGACTGGCTTATTTCACTAAGTATAATACTCTCCAGTTCCATCAATGTTGTTCCAAAAGGTAGGAGTTCCTCTTTCCTTCCTGCTGTGTAGTATTCCATTGTGTAAATGCACCAAAGCTTTTTGATCCATTCATCCACTGATGGACACAGACTGTTTATAGCACTTGGCTATTGTAAATAGCATTGAAATGAACATAAGGGTGCATAGGTTCTTCTGAATTGGTGTTTCTGGGTTATTCTGGGTATAATCCTAGTAGAGGAATTGCTGAGTCAAAAGGCAGGTCCATTTTTAGTTTTGTGAGGAAATTCCTCATTGTTTTCCATAGTAGCTGTACCAGTCTGCTTTCCCACCAACAATGCACCAGGGCTCCCTTTATTCCCCACATCCTAGCCAGCACTTGTTGTTTATTGATTTGTTAATGATGGCCATCCTGACAGGTATAAGATGGTATTTCATTGTAGTTTTAATATGCATCTCTCTGATGGCTAGTGATGTTGAGCATTCTTTCATATACCTATGGGCCCTTTGCATGTCATCAAAGAAGTGTTTATTCAGGTCCTTGGCCCATTTTATTTATACCTGGGCTGTCTGTGTCTCTATCTATTTTGGAGGTCAAATCTTTGTCTAAGGTATCATTGGCAAATATGTTTTCCCATGTCATTGGTTCCCTTTTAATTTTGCTGATGTTTTCTTTAGCTGAGCAGAAAATTTTCAGTTTCATATAGTCCTATTTGTTAATTTGTTCCTTTATTCCCCTTGCCATTGGAGAAGCATCAATGAAAATATTGCTCTGGGGGATATCTGAAATATTACTACCTAAGTTTTCCTCTAGAAATTTTATGGAGGCATAGTTTATATTTAGCATTTTATCCACCTTTAGTTTATTCTGGTGCATGGTGTAAAATGATAATCTAGCTTTATTTATTTATTTATTTATGCATGTTCCTGTCTATTTTTCCCAACACCACTTAGTGAAGAGGCTATTTTCACTCTCTATATGTTCCTTCCCCCTTTGTCAAATAGTAACTGGCTATAGAGTCCTGGGTTTATTTCTGGGCTCTCTATTCTGTTCCATTGATCTATATGTCTATTCTTATTCCAGTACCAGGTTGTTTTGATCACAATAGTTTTGTAGAATAGTTTGATACCTGGTATTGTGATTTCTCCTACCTTGTTCTTTCTTAAGATTTCTGTGGCTATTCATGGTCGATTATGGCTCCATATAAATTTTGGAAGTATTTTTTCTATATCTATGAAATATGTAATTGGTATTTTAATAGGGATTGCATTGAATCTATAAGTTGCTTTGGGTAGTATGGACATTTTAATGATGTTAATTCTTCCCACACATGAACATGGTATATGCTATCATTTATTCGTGTCTTCCTTAATTTCTTTCTTCAGAGTTCTGTAATTTTTCAAGTACTGGTCTTTTTCTCCCTTGGTTAAATTTATTTTTAAGTACTTTATTTTTTAATGCCACTGTGGTAAATGAGATTTGTTTTCTAGCTTCTATCTCTTATGATTCATTGTTGGCATACAGAAATGCCTTTGCCTTCTGGATATTGATTTTATTTTTATTTATTTTTAAAATATTTTATTTATTATTTTTCAGAGGGAGGGGAAGGAAGAGAGGCAGAAAGGGAGAGAAACATCAATGTATGGTTGCCTTTCACCTGTCTCCAGCTACAGACCTGGCTGGAGACCTGACTTGCAACCTGGTTATGTTGCCCTAGCTGGGAATTGAATCAGCAACCTTTGAGTTCACAGGCAGGCCTAAGGCCTTCTCCACTGTGCCACCAGCCAGGGCTAGGATATTGATTTTACATGTTGCTATTTTGCTAAATTTGAATATTAGATCAAGTTGTGTTTAGTGAAGTCTGTCAGATTACACTATTATGTCATCTGTAAATGTTGACAGTTTTACTTCCTCATTTCCAATGTGGATGCCTTTGATTCCTTTTTCTTGTCTGATTGCTATGGCTAAAACTTCCAGAATAATGGTGAATAAAAGTGGATAAAGTGGACAACCTTATTATGCCCCTGATCTTAGGGGGAAAATGTTAATTTTTGCCCTCTGAGTATGATGTTGGCTGTAGGTTTTTTATATATGACCTTTATTATGAGGTATACTCCCTCTATTCCCACTTTGCTGAGCATTTTTATCACAAATAGGCACTTTATCAAATGCTTTTTCAGCACCTATTAATATGGTCATATAATTTTTATCTTTCATTCTGTTTATGGGATGTATTAAGTTCATTGATTTGTGAATATTATACCATCCATGCATCCCTGGGATGAATCTCATTTGATCTTAGTGTATGGCCTTTTAAATGTATTTCAGGATCCAGTTTGCCAATATTTTGTTCAGAATTTCAACACCTATGTTCATCAGAGATATGGTCTGTGTTTTCTTTCCCCCCTTGTTGTATCTTGACCTGGCTTTGGGATTATAATATTGGCCTCATAAAAAGAGTGTGGTAGTCTCCCCTCTTCCTAAACTGTTTGAACCAGGTTGGGGATAGGAATTAGTCCTTCCCTAAATCTTTGATGAAATTTGCCTGTGTAGCCACCCTGTACAGGGCTCTTGTGTGCTGGGAGGTTTTATTATCTATTATTATTATTATTATTATTATTATTATTATTACTGCTTCAACTTCACTAGTTGTTATCAGTCTATTCAAGTTTTCTGCTTCTTTTAGATTCGGTTTTAATAGACTAGCATTTTCAGAAATTTGTCCATTTCATCCAGGTTATCAAATTTCTTGTCATATAGTTGTTTGTAGTAATTTCTGACAATCCTTTGTATTTCTGTGGTATCAGTTGTGATTTCTCTTCTGTTGTTTTTAGTTTTGTTTATTTAGATCCTGTCTATTTTTCCTTCATCATTCATGATAAATGCTTGTTGATTTGTTTATCTTTTGTAAGAACCAGTTCCTGGATTTATTGATGTTTTGAATTGTTCTTTTAGTTTTTTCTACATCATTTAATTCTGCTCTGATCTTGATGATTTCCTTCCTTCTACTTCTTCTGGGCTCTGTTGCTCCTGTAATTCTTGTAACTTTATGGTTAGGTTGTTTGTATGAGCTTCTTCTAACGTTTTCAGGTAGGCAGGTATTGCTATGAACTTCCCTCTGAGGACTGCCTTTGCTGTGTGCCATAGGTTTTGGGTTGTTGTGTATTCATTTTCATTTGTTTCCAGAAACTTTTTTATTTCTTCTTTGATTTCATTGTTAACTTATCAGTTAATAGCATGCTGTTTAGTCTCCATGAATTAGAATATTTCTGGGGTTTTTTCCCCCTTGAGGTTGGTTTCCAGTTTCAAGCTATTGTGATCTGAGAAGATGCTTGGTATGATTTTAATTTTTTGAATTTGTGGAGGCTTGTCTTGTGTCCTACCATATGACCTACCTTTGAGAATGTTCCATGTACATTTGAAAAGAATGTGTATTTTGATTCTTTGGGGTGAAAAGTTTGTATATATCAATTAACTCCATTTAATCTAGATTGTTGTTTAATGTCACAATATCCTTTGTGTTTTTTGCTTGGAAGATCTGTCCATTGTTGATAATGGGCATTGAAATCCCCTACTCTTAATGTGTTGCTGTGGATATCCTTCTTGAAGTACTCCAAGATTGTTCTTTTATATTTGGGTGCTTCTATGTTTACAAGGGTTATGTCTCCTTGATATATTATTCTCCTAAGTGTTATGAAATGTCCTTCTTTGTCTGTTTTTATGATCTTCATTGTAAAATCTATTTTGTCTGATATAAGTATTGCTACCCCAGCCTTTTTTCCATGTCCATTTATTTGAAATATATTTTCCCATCCCTTCACTTCTAGTGTGTCCATCTTTTGTTCAGTGGGGGGGTCTTGAGTAGACAGAATATATGTGGGTAATGTGTTCTTATCCATTCAGCTTCCTCATGTCTTTTTGATTGGTGCATTTAATCCATTTATTTTTAAGGTTATTATTAACAGCTACTTATTCATTGACATTTTCCCCCTTTGTACCTGTGTTCCTCTTTGTCTATCTCTGTTTCTTCATCTTTTTAAAACAGAAACTTTAGTATCCCTTGCAATGCAGTTTTGGTAGAAATGCATTATTTTAGGGGAGTTTTGTTTATTTTTTGTTTTTGTTTGTTTATTTTTTGTCTGGTAAACTCCTTATTTCATCTTCCATTTTGAATGAGAGCCTTGCTGAGCAGTCTTGGTTGTAGGCCTTTGTTTTTCATTACTTAGAATATTTTTTGCCAATATCTTCCAGCTTGTATTGTTTCTATTGAGAAATCAGCAGATAATCTTATTGGAGCCCCTTTATATGTTATTAGGTGTTTCTCTCTTTCTGCTTTTAGATTTTACTTTGTCTTTGAATTTTTCCATTTTGATTATGATGTGTCTTGGAGTGGCCCTGTTTGGTTTCATCTTCCTTGGGACCCTCTGTGCTTCTTGTACTTGCATGACTTTCTCTCATCAAGTTAGATAAGTTTTCTGTCATTACTTTTTCAAACAGGTTTTCTATCCCTTGCGTCTCTTTTCCTCCTGGTATCTCTATGTTATGGATATCATTGTGTTTCACATTCACCTGCAATTCTCTTAAAACCTCTTCATTCTTTTTTAATGTTTTAAAATGTTGTTTCATTGTCAGAAATATTTTTTATGTTGTCCTCCAGCTTGCTGATCCAATCCTCTACTTTCTCTAGCCTGATGTTGACTCCTTCTACTGTATTCTTTAATTCAGAAATTTTGTTACTCATTTCCTCTTGGCTCTTGGTGATATATTGCATGTCCTTTTTAATGCTGGTCTAATTCTTAGGAAGTTCCTTGTAGCTTCCCTGGAGTTCTTTGTAATTCCCCTGGAGTTTTATTGTAATTACTCTGGAGTCATTTGCAGTTTTCTTTGAACTTGCTGAACTCATTGAACTTCTCTATCATCATTATTTTGAATTCCATGTCTGATAGTTTGCTGGCCTCCCTTTCATTTAGCAGTCTTTCTGGGGATTTCTCCTTTCCTTTCAGTGAAGGACTGTGTCATTTTTTCCTTATTTTAGGTGACTCTTCATACTTGTTTTTGCTTCTTAGATTGGGCTTCTTTGAGTTTCTGCCTTTGTGGTATTATTATAGGCAAATGAGCAACCAGAAGGGGAACAAAGGATACAATCTAATAAAGAACTTAATACAAAAATCTAGAAGTAAAGATAGCCATGTTTCACACACTGTGGGTCCAAGATGGTTGCCAGGCATTCTGAACAACACAAGTAAACTGTGATAGTGCAGGCTGGGGGGGAGCCCTTGAATGTATGTGTGTACCATTTCTGGGAAAAGGAAAACTTTGAGATTGTGCTTTCATCCCAAGGTCAGAATGGTAGGAGACGGTCGACAGTAATCAAGGAAAAAACCAACAAAAAACAAGTTAAATTAACTGCCTGCTTCTCATCATGCATTTACAATGAACAAGTAGAGTCTGGAACAATATAAGGATTCAGGGTAACAGATCCCCACATGTGCCTAAGTTTAGGTAGTCATGTCAGCACCCCCCACAAAATAATGTTGCCACTACTTTCATCTGCCAATCAAAATGCAACTTCTTCACCACTATCCCACCAACTATATATGTCCTTAGAACAAAGGACTCATTTGCTTAGGGTTCTTAGCTCTCTTTGCTCTCTTAGCCCTTTTGCCGAGGTGGGGTTCCCTGTCCTCCTGGGTCCTGGCCATAGGGCCTTTGGTCATGTTCTGGGCATTCTTGGCCTTCTGACCATCAGGCTTCTGGACACTCTAGGGTGAGCTTGCCACCCTGGCCTTTGGTCATCCTTATTTTTGCTCTCCCATTCATTAATAAACTTTGTGTGCAGCTAAAGACTCATTGATCTGTTAATTTTTTACTACACTGATGATAAGAATCAAGGTTTCTCAGATAACAATATGGCCTTCTTTTGTGTAAAAGTACACTTTCTTTACTTTCCCGATCCACCCCTGGTGATATCAAATCATTCCATAGTCTGGGCCTAGTCAGCATATTTGAGCCAACCAGAGATTTATTGTTTTTGTGCCTTTCAGTTTTTAATCCAATTAATCTGTGATTAGGTGTACATATTGCTGGGTAGGGCAGATTAATTCAGTCATAATCCAATCTATCTGTGATCAGTGGTCACCTTAGGCACCACCAGGCAGGGCCAATTAACTCAGTTTCAATCCAATCAAACTGTGATCAGTGGTTTGGATTGTGTTGGGAGGAGTCCTGCAGTGACATTATCACATGGGCCAGTTGCAGGGTACTTGTCTTCCTCCTTAAAGAGAATTTCAGCCTTGGGTGGGCCTGCTGCCTCCATGCAGTTTTGGAGGCAATCACCTCCCTGACCATCTCTCTCTGCTCCTAGAGCTCCTGGCTCTTGAGTCAATCCAAGGCCACCCCATATCTGTGCAATCAGAAATGCTGGCTTGGATAGGAGAACCCAGGGTATTCCCTCCTGAGTGCCCTGCAGGCAGGCAGGCTCTTTCCCACTCTTGCACACTCCCCACACTATCATCTATGTATGCACTCACACATGGTCACTCTCCACTGTATTTTTGAGTTGATTGCTCTATGGTTTAGCTGTTATACCTCTCTGGATAGAGCTTCCAGTTACTCTGCAGCTATCTTGGATTCCCTGTTGAGCATCTTTTCATGTTTAGCGAACATCTGTATGTTCTTTTTGGAGAAATGCCTGTTCAGGTCCTTTGTCCATTTTTAAAAATGAGATTCCACCCTTTTTTGCTATTTTTATAAGTTCTCTGTAAATTTTGGGTATTAACCCCTTATGAGATATATCAACAAATATGTTCTTCCAGTCAGTGGGTTGTCTCCATTTTGTTGATTGTTTCCTTTGCTTTGCAAAAACATTTTCATTTTATGTAGTCCCTTTTGTTTTCTTTGCCTGGGGATGTATATCAGAAATAATACCACTATGAGAAATTTCCAATATTGCTGTGCCTGTTTTCTTCTAGAATGTTTATTGTTTTGAGTCTAACTTATGTCTCTAATTCATTTTGAGTTTACTCTTATGTATGATGTAAGAAGGTGGTCTAGTTTCATTTTTTAATGTATCAATCTGTGTCTTTCAACTTCTTTCTCTTTTTATTTTTCTAGGTTATATCAATTATTCTTCAATTTGTTATTTCTAAATACATTTTAAAAATGTATTGAGAAACAATTTATATGTCATAAAATAACTATTTTGAAGAGAATAATCTGGTAACATTTAGTACATAGATAAACTTGTGCAACTACATTTTCATAAATTCAAAATAAAATTTTACACACAATTATCAGTTTCTTTTTTCTTTCCTCTCCTAGTCCCCTGACAACTATTCTGTGTTGTGTCTTTATTGACTTACTCATCCTATATATTTCTTAGGAATGTACAATCTCTATCAACATTCTAATAACTATTTTGCAAAAGAACAAAAAGATGATTTTCAAATTTATATGGAGTTTCAAGGGGCCCTGAAAATTTAAGACACTATTTATGAAAGAAAACAGTAATAACTATAAATGACCTTGGATTTGGCAAAGTATTTTTAGATGTGATGCCAAAAGCATAGGAACATAAGAAATAAAAGATAACATGACCATTACTAACAGTTTAGTATCCAAAATACATAATGAACTTCTAAAGTATAATAAAATAAAGATAAACAATTGTATTTGAAAATAGGCAAAGGCCTTAAATAGATAATATCATGAGAAACATATGAATGTTATAAATTATTGAGAAACTGAAAGTGAGAACCACAATGAGATGTTACTTCATACTTACTAGGATGAGTGTAATTGAACACAGAGACAGAGAGAGAGAGAGGGAAAGAGAGAAGTAAGAATCCTCATACCTTCATACATTGCTGGTGGGAGTCTAAAATGGCTCATCCATAAGGAGATTGGTGATTCCTTAACATGTTAACATAGAATTACAATATAATCCCTTAATTTTACTGTTAGATGTGTATGTTCAACTAAATTAAATACTAGCACTTAAAGAGATATAGGCCCTGGCTGGTGGCAAAGTGGATAAGGTGTCGGCCTGTGAACCCAAAGGTTGCTGGTTCGATTCCCAGCCATGGCACATAATTAGGTTGCAAACCAGGTCTCCAGCCAGGTCTGTAGCTAGAGGCAGGTGAAAGGCAACCATACATTTATGTCTCTCTTTCCCCATCTGCCTCTCTCCCCTCCCCTCTCTTTGAAAAAATCATATATATGATTTAATATATTTATGTATATATAAAGAGATATAGTGACAAGCATACTCATGAAAGCACTATTTAACATAGCAAAGATGGAAACAGTACAAATACCTATCAACTGATTGATTGGTAAGCAAATTGTGATATATATATATATATATATATATATATATATATATACACAATGGAGTATTGTTCAACTATAAAAAGGAATGAAGTACTGATACAGCCTGTACAAACCTCAAAAACATAAGTAAAAAAAGTCAGACACAGAAATATACATATTTTACATAAAAATTAACATCTCTTTGCCAATTTCCATTTTTAAAAGATGCTAATATTTATATATTGAATTAAGAAATTAATTTATGCAGAACCAATGTATTTTTACTATTAAGTCCATCAATGCATGAACAACTATTTATTTCTTTAATATCTTTCATTTATATCATATATTATGCATAAAGATTTAGAATGTCTGTCTTTATATGTATTCTCTGTAATTAGACTTTTTGAAAAGTTGACCTTGAAGAAATAGATGGCCAGGTAGTTCTCTAGCAAAATGGATTGATTTGGGAACAACAAATAATTGGTATTAGAGATATGAGTTCCAATGGCAAATGATGAAAAAGTCCAGAGAAACAAAGAAAAGAAACACTTTTATGGACTTATGACTAGCTATTGTAAACAACTGACTGGTTAATTTCACTTAGCATAATATTCTCCAGGTCCATTCAGGCTGTCACAAAATTTTCTTTTTTTTTTTTTTTTGTTTTCATCTAAGTAGTATTCCATTGTTTAAATGTACCATGGCTGTTTTATCTACTTATATACTGGTGGCCATGGGCTACAAATAGACATATGGAAAGATGTTCAATGTCACTAATCATCAGAAAAAAATGCAAATTAACACCATAATGAAATATCACCTTCTACTGGCCAGAATGGCTATCATCAATGAATCAACAAACAAGTGCTGGTGAAGCTGTGGAGAAAAGGGAAACTTTTTTCACTATTGGTAGTAATACAGACTGATGCAGGCACTGTGGGAAGCACTATGAAGTTAACTCAAAAAAATAAAAACACATTGCCTTATGACCCATGATTTCATTTCCTAGAATTTACCCAAAGAAATCTAAAGCACTAATTTGAAACAATATAAGCACCCCTATGTTCATCGCAGTATTTACAATTGGAAAAGTTTGTTGATTTATTGATAGTAGCCATTCTGAAATTTGAGGTAATATACCATTGTGATTTTCATTTGCATTTCTCTGATAATTAGTGGCATTCAGCATTTTTAAATAGTCATTTGGCCATCTGTATATCCTTTTGGAGAAGTATCTATTCAGGTCCTTTGCCTGTTTTTAAACTGGATTGTGCATTCCTGGTATTGAGTTGTGTATTTTGGAAATTAAACCTTTTTAGATGTCTTCTATAAATGGTTTTGGGGAAAATGGATAAGTAATACAAAATAATGAAACAACCACCAGCATACACCATACACAATAATACATTTAAAATGTATGAAATATTTACATATAAGTTACAAAACCATAAATATCTTAGAAGAAAACATAGGCAGTAAAATTTTAGATATCTCGTATAGCAATATTTTCCAATATATCTCATAGGGCAAGGGAAGCAAATAAAAAATAAACAACTGGAACTACATGAAAGTAAAAGACCTCTGTACAACTAAAGAAACCATCAACAGTTCACACACACACACAAACACACTCTCTCTCTCACAGTCCCACTCACACACATTCACACATGCACTCACACTCTCACATAGTCCCACTCTCACACACACCTACATTCACACACATATGCACACCCATACGCTAACCTGCCCACCCACACTCACACACACATTCACATATACACATGGTCATTTCAAGCTACTGGTGGACTATTAAATTAAAAAGAAGACGAAGACGAAGACAAAGACAAAGATGAAGACGAAGAAGAAGAAGAAACTATCAATAGAATGAAAAGGAATCCCACTATACAGAAGAACTATTTGACAGTGGTAAGTGTTAAATATCCAAAATTCAGTAATTTTTCATCCATTGAGCTAAGGCAATCTCTCATTGACTACGATGTTACTGGGCAAGGAGGAATCTTTTCCTCCTACTGAGATAGTAAAGCATTACTTTCTGTTAGAAAATAAAGGTACAGCTCTTCTTGTTAGGGTCAGTAGTGTGTATTGAAAGACAGGTACTCTCATGACTCCATTTCAACTGAAATTTTTGTTTATTTTGTTAGATGCTGCCATAAACCATACATAATTTTCTGTGTTCTGATGATCAAAAAAGTAAAATATTTTATAGTAAACTTTTATTATTGACCTTAATATGTTAAAATTAATTTCATAATGCTATCTGTATATTATTTTGCCTTTTATGCAGGTATCTTTAGACCTTTTTTAAAGATTTTATTTATTAGTTTTTAGAAAGAATGCAGGGAGAAAGAAAAGGAGAGAAGCATCAATGTATGGTTGCCTTTCACCTGCCTACAGCTAAGGACCTGGATAGAGAACCAGCTTGCAACCTGCTTATGTGCCCTGACTAGGGGGAATCAAACCAGTGACCTTTGGGTTTGCAGGCTGGCACCAATCCACTGAACCACCAGCCAGAGCTTCCATTACACATTGTATAATGTGTTTTTAAAATATTAACCATATTTATACATATCGGCAGTGGATTTCTAAATATACCAATTGGGAATTATGATTAATAATGATGAATATAGAATACCAATACAAACCAGCCCATTTCAAAAATAAAGAATGTATATTAAATAGTGAGCAAAATCTTATTAGCATCATAGCATGTACAAATATTTTGAATCTACTACTATAATCCAAAAGATAGAACTATTGGACAGTATTGTAAACTAGGATGGAGTCTTAAAGAACGAAGGAAAAAACTGAGTGTAATTGACTCATTAACAGGAGAGCTGAACTTGATTATATTTCCAACATGATTACATTTTCACGTAATTTTTAAAATTAAATAATTTGTATTGTTACTCTATTATAGTTGTCCCAATATTTACTCCTTTTCCTTCCTCTACTCATGCTATTCTCCACTCCCACAGGCAATCGCCACAGTATTACTACATGTCCCTGTGTCATTCATACATGTTCTTTGATTAGTCCCTTCCCTTTCTTTCCACCATTATCCCCCTCCAGCCTCCGCTATGGTCATTTTCAGTCAGGTTCCATGTTTCCATACCTGTGGTTCTATTTTGTTTTGTTAGATTCTTCTTATGTGAAATCATATGGCTTTTCACTGATTGGCCACTAAATTCAAAAAAGACTCTGGTTATTCATGGGCATTTTTGGCTCATATAAATTTTGGAAGTTTTTTTCTATTTCTGTGAAGTCTGTCATTGGTATTTTAATTGGGATTTCATTGAATCTATAAATTGATTTGGGTAGTATGGATATTTTAACGGTGTTAATTCTTCTCATCCATGAACATGGTATATGCTTCCATTTATTTGTGTCTTCCTTAATTTCTGTCTTCAATGTTCTATAGTTTTCTGAGTACAGGTCTTTTACCCCCTTAGTTAAGTTTATTCCTAGATACTTTATTTATCTTGTTGCTATGGTAAATGGGATTTGTTTTCTCCCTTCTATTTCTAGTTTCATTATTGGTATACAAAAATGCTTTTAATTTCTAGATATTGACTTTATATCCAGCTATTTTGTTAAATTTGCTTATTAGGTTAAGTTTTTGGTGGAGCCTATCAGGTTTTGTATGTACACTATTATATCATCTGCAAATAATGACAATTTGACTTCCTCCTTTCCAATTTGGATACCTTTGATTCTTTTTTCTTCTCTGATGGCTATGGCTAGAACTTCCAAATAATGTTGAACAGAAGTGGAGAAAGTGGACAGTCTTGTCTCTTTCCTGACCTTTTTTAAATTTTTTAATTTTATTGTTGTTGTATTACATCCATCCGCTTTTTGCTCCCCTCTGTCCACCCCCCCACCCACCCATTCCCCCCAAAGTCAATCCCACCTGTTGTCCATGTCCATGGTTCCTTTTACTAGGTTCTTGTCTAAGCTGCTCCCCTTTTGTTCCTGATCTTAGGGAGAAAGCTTTTAGTTTTATCCATTAAGTATGATGTTGGCTTCAGGTTTCTCATATATGGCCTTTATAATGTTGAAGTATGCTCCCTCTACTCCCATTTTGCTGAGGGTTTTTGTCATAAATGGTTGCTGTATTTTATCAAATGCTTTTTCAGCATCTATTGACATGATTATATGTTTTTTGTCTTTCACTTTGTTGATGTGGTATATTACATTTATTGGTTTATGAATGTTGTACCATCCTTGCATCCCTGAAATGAAACCCACTAGATCATGTTGTATGATCTTAGTAATATATTGCTGGATCCAGCTGGCCAATATTTTGTTGAGAATCTTAGCATCTATGTTCATCGGAGATATTGGCCTATAGTTTTCTTTCTTAGTTGTGTCTTGACCTGGTTTTGGGATTACACAATGGAATACTACACAGCAGAAATAAAGAAGGAACTTCTACCCTTTGAAACAACATGGATGGAACTAGAAAGTATTATGTTTAGTGAAGGAAGCGAGTGAATGAAAGACAAATACCATATGATCTCACCCATTATAGGACAATAATGAACAAAACTAACAACAAGCAAAACAGAACCAGATATACAAATACAGTGAACAGACCTTCAGGAGGCAGGGGGGAGGGGGGAGGAAGAGGCAAATAAGGGGAGCGGTTTAGATAAGAAACTAGTATGGAAGAACCATGGACATGGACAACATGTGGGATTGACTTTGTGAGGGAGTGGGTGGGTGAGGAAGAAGACAGAGGGGAGCAAAAAAGGGATGGCTGTAATGCAACAACAATAAAAAAAGAAAAAAAAAAGGACTCTGTGTCACTTAAAAATTTAAATAAGTTTAGTTTGTTTTTTAAAAAAATAAATCTATTGGGAGTGATATTGACTAAGATTCATAGGTTTTAAACATACAATTGTACAATTCTATGATACATTATCTGTGTATTGCATAGTGTGCCCACCACTTAAAATCTGTTATTATGTATTTGACTCCCTTTATCCTTTCATCTTTGTGGATAAATGACTTAAAAATTTTGGTGTAGATATCCAAAAAAGGAATTGCTAGGTCATATGGTTACTTTATTCTTAAGGTTTTTGAGGAGACTACATATTGTTTTCCATAGTGGCTATACCAGTTTACACTACCACTAGCAATGAATAAAGGTTCTTTTTTCTTCATAACCTTTCCAACACCACCCTGAACATGCCCGAGCTCATCTGCTTTTTCCTTCAAAGAAAGCTCTGAATACTAAAAATAAATATGCTATTATGGTCAACTAAATCTTTTATTTCCTTATAATGGTATTTATATTAATATATATTTAAAATATAAATACAATCTGAATATATATATATATATAGTGTGTGTGTGTGTGTGTGTGTGTGTGTGTGTATGGTCCCATAGTAAAGGTAAAAACTTACTCCAAACTTGTCACCAATTTTTTTTTTTGAGAGAATCACAATAGATCAGCATAGCTTAGAATTTTAGAAAGTTCATAAGAATATTTATGAATGTTTTAGGAATTGTTCCTCCCTTCATGCCCATGGTATTTTTCATTGACAAGTGAGAAAACAGAAAGAGGTTAAATCCATATTTGTTGTATTACAATAATGTTGAAGAAAGGATTTAATAGAAGATAGAAATAATTTTTCTAGGAAGTCAGAAGGTTCTGAAAGTTCTGATATTGAGAAATATATATCCAAAGTGAAAACATTATATCCACTGTGAATTATTCTAAAAGGTGTGGAATCTTCATTTTGAAACCTTCACTGTCATGACTAATCCCCCTCAGAACCAGTATATGTTGCTATGGACTCTTCTATACCACCACTGCATTTAAACTTATATTTATATGCACATCACATCATACATCTGCTTATCTAGTTGCCTCTACCAGTGACTTGGAATAGCAGCAGGTAACAGAACAGAAAGTATTGACTGTATTAACTCCCCAGAATCTCTTGTTGAGCTAGCCAGTGACCCAGCTCAACAACTGTTTGTTGAATTAAATAGGACAGAACATGGACCAGTTTTTTTCCATTAAGTGAAGAGTCAAATTTTAGATTGTAAGAAGCAAAGGCATATTCTACTGTTATGGGCCATAAAGCATTTGAGGATAATTTCAGGTCAAGACACCTTTACTTGCTGAGATACATAATTTATAGAGTAAAATAGGAAAATTTGGTTATATCCACATAAGGATAAAGGGAATAGTACATATATTTTTTTAATTTTATTGTTGTTGTATAACATCCATCCCCTTTTTCCTCCCCTCTGTCCCCCTCCCCACCCACCCATTCCCCCCAAAGTCAATCCCACCTGTTGTCCATGTCCATGGTTCCTTTATACTAGGTTCTTGTCTAAGCTGCTCCCCTTCTTTGCCTCTACCTCCCCCCTCCCCCCAACCCCGTTCCCCCTGACCACTGAAGGCCTATTCCTTGTAGTCATATACTTGGTTCTGTTTCGCTTGTTGTTAGTTTTGCTCATTATTGTCCCATAATGGGTGAGATGGATATTTGTCCTTCACTGACTGGCTTATTTCACTAAGCATAATACTCTCCAGTTCCATCCATGTTGTTGCAAAGGGTACAAGTTCCTTCTTTCTTTCTGCTATATAGAATTCCATTGTGTAAATGTACCAAAGTTTTTTTATAAGTGCATTTATTGCAATTTAGATGTGACTGCATTTTTACAAAGATTCTTATTAAAGATCTTTTCACATTAGTAGTTTGTGTTTACATGAATTAACAAAAGCCCTTTAGAAATTGGCAAGCAAAACATATATTCTTAGCTTTTTATGTTAGTCAGAACGAGTTTTTTCAAATTGATAACAAAACTAGTCTTACTTTTGAGTACTACATTTGATTGCAATAGCTGGAGCTCACAGGTAAATATAGAGAAAATTTCAATGGCTTGGTGTCCTTAAGGCACTCTCACATTTTTTTTTCCCTAACTTATTCAATTTGGAGGAAACTATTACTGCTCATTTTAATTTGGTACTGAAAATTTCAGACTTGCATAATAGCCTCAATGGGAAATATAGTCTTTCAGACAAACATTTTCAAAATTCTCTAACTGGATTTTTCTGCTTCCAGTTGTGCAATATCTCATCTGTGACCTTTGAGCTGCCACTAATGGGATAAGATACTTAGATATCCCTAGTCACATGACGACCTCTAGAGCTGAGAGAGCAGTTACAGAAACTAACATTTGAGTTATTTGAAAAATTAAAAATCTGACACTACAAAGTTAATAGCTGATGCTTGGAAAATAAAGTCAACAAATATTCACCAAGTCATTCTATATGATGCCACCATTGCTGAAGTATCCTCTTTACTTAATCAAAATTTTAGCTCGTTAAAATAATAGACTTCTTTCACCTTTTTTCAGTACCATAGGAAACTACTTCTCTATTCACATAAATTACCATAATGTATAAACTTCTTTATTTGAATGTATTTTCCATTGGTCTTGCTTCTGTGGAGAATACCTTTATTATATCTCTTTTTAGAACTCATGATTCCCTCATTCCTTTTGCAAGGCTTTCTTTAACTTCAAAAGTCATATTAAGTATCTCTCAATTTCATTATTATAATCCTAAGTATACATATCTGAAACATTGTAGCATAAAACTTTTGTTTATAGCACTTGACTATCAGTTCACTGGCTGAAAAACCTAGGCCTTTTATTTCAAGACTCATGATATATCCTAACATATTGCCGTTGCAAAATATACATTTCATGCCTACAGACTTAGAATATTCCACTTAAAAGAACAGTCTTGCCCTGGCTGGTAGCACAGTGGATAAGGTGCCGACCTGCAAACCCAAAGGTTGCTGGTTCGATTCCCCAGCCAGGGCACATAACCAGATTGCAAGCCAGGTCTCTAACCAGGCCCTTGGCTGGAGGCAGGTGAAAGGCAACCATACATTGATGTTTCTCTCCCTCTCTGTCTCTCTCCCTTCCTCTCTCTCTGGAAATACTAAGTAAAATATTAAAAAAAAAAAAAAAACAACAATCTTGTGAAAATTAACTCAATACAAGTTTATGTAACATATTTGCATTACTCCCAGACTTTTAAAGTATAACCCCCCAAATCTGAGTCAATATGCTGTATCACTTTAATTCATTTGGAAGATTAAATCTTAGGTATTACATGCAATCCCTTATTGTTATATTCCAGAGCTGTCCTAAGATCTCTAGAGCACATACATCATTTAAAATTTACAACAAAATTGTTAAAGAATCATTACCAACATTTTCTGATAAGGAACAAAAAGTGCTAGAGTGAAAGGAGCATGAGGTACTTACACAAAAGTGTTTTGACATTAGTTGCATAACTAGTTGCAAGTTATTCAACATCTTTAAGCTTAGCTCACCTTATCTATGAAATAGACTTTAGAATAATAGCTACTCAATAGATTGTTATAGAGATTGCAAAAATTCCTATGAAGTGCTTATCACAGTGTGTGTCACATTGTAAATCCTCAACAAATCCAACCAACTGTTTTTTACATGCCAGAGAGAGAGAGAAGGAGAGAAAAAGAAAATCAATGTGAGAGAAACATCAATCAGTTACTTCCTGAACATTCTTCTGAAATATCATTGGTTTCACATCTTTCTTCCTTCTGGTTGCTCAGAGTACAAATTAATTCCTTGTGGATAAGGGCTGATGTTATTGCATACTGACCACTTATTCATAAATCACATGAAAATACATAATCATTTAACCCATTTGGAGAAATAAAATCACCTATTTTTAAATGTCCTTTGATAAAATATGAGTACAATCCAACCACATTTTTATTGGCCCTCATCATTAGCTGAAATCATTTAGAAGTTCTTAGTTTTTCCTATATCATACATGTGAAGTGTTTTCTTAATCATAATATTTTATGAAGATATGATTTAGGGTTTTATCTGCATTATTAGTAAAAAAGACTTGACTAAACTGAGAAGTTGGATAGTAAATACCTTAATTGTATTTTCAAAGCTGTCACTTATGATATTTGTTTATACTCATTAGATGTAGGTTTACCTCATTAAATAGTAGTGAAATTAGTGGGATATGAAACTTTTAATTACATGTAAAATTTTTGTTTACTGTGTTCTCAACAGTCATGCTCTGCATTGCACAGAAAGGCCCACAGATAGAATCAATTTTCCAAGTTAAGTGAAAACACTGCTTATTTGAGCTGATTAGCTGCTGCTTCTTTTAATCTTTGGACACACTCCATTCTAGAGTTCGTAATCCCAACTTCTACCCCAATTGCTAAATGTCACCACAATCCTCTGTCACAGCTGTGTGCTGGAAGGAACCAAACTGTACAAGACCTCCTGGGGAAATTAAGCACTGGCATGTACTGTGAGTCACTGAAAATGAGCATTCAGCAGAACTAAAAAGAAAAAAATGTTAAGAATGAAACTAAGACAAGAATAAGTTCTGAGAATTATTGGGCAGATGACAATAACTAGCATTGGCTTCCTACCATAATTCATGTGCTTGAATATTATTAATTTTTCCCAAACATAGAAAAGTCAAAACTAATTCCTTCAGAATCCAGGATGGTGGTGGAGTAGGTGGAAGTTGCTCACCTCCCTCACACCCTCCCAGTACAAAACTGGAATTACAACTAAAATATAGAAGAAGCAACCTAAATAATTAACTGAAGACTAGTTGAACGGAAGTTTCATAACCAATGATTCACACAAGTCACATTGAGACTGGTGAGAAAGGTAGAGATGCAGAAAGGGTCGGGCCTACTCCCATATGTTCCAGCTGAAATTAGAGAGGCAAATATCTGCTGCACAGATTCCCCTTGAGGAGTGTGGGGTTTCAACACTAAGCTGGGCTCCCCAGCCTATAGCACCAGAGCCAAGAAGAGGTGCCTATATAAAATCTTCCTATAAAAACCAGTAGGGTTTCTATCTGCCAGAGAGAGACTGGAATCTCCTAGAAAACTAGGTGCCCTCTTAAAGGGCCTATGTGCAAACTTTCACACAGAAACTCACCCTGGGGTCTAATGAATAAATGGTAGTTCAGAGTAGACTAAACTCATGTAAGGATAGACTTGGTTTTGTGGCTGCAAAGAGAGAACTGTAGGACAAGCCATGGAGGCTTTTGTGCTGAGTTCCTATTCCACGCTGCTTGCTCACAGATGCTATTTTTTGGGGGAAATGAACACATTTTCTGGAATAATATGGGAGAATGTAATAGCCTCATCCTTACCACTCTCTGTCACCTCACCCTACCTAACTCATATCTTTTCAAGGAGTCAGCTGCCTGGGGTGGTACCATAGATGTTTGGAAAGATTCAGGGTGTGTCAGAGACTGAGTTGTGTGACTTTGAGGTGGGAACCATTCTCCCCTTCTCACAGGCCTAACTAATGCTGCCCCAACACCATAAAAGTCACTATCCTTAACTTACCAACTTCTGATGGCCTTGCCCTGATGAACTAAGGTTCTTGAGGAGTTCTGGCTAGAATCAAGGATAGACTGAGCAATGTGGCTTTAGGGAGGAGGTTATTTACTCCTTGCATGGCTGACCAACATCATACATTCTTATACAGAGCCCTTCATTCACATGGCCAAATGTATGTCTTTTGGGATAGGATAAACACTGCTGGTATAACTTCCTGAGACAACACTCCACCATAAAAATATGAGTGCACTTGATGGGTTGCAGCTGACCTTGGCATACCCTGGGATTATTTCAGAGTGGCCTCAGACTCAGCACTGGCACCAAATTTGGGTTTGTATCAATCTAGTGAACAGCACTCACCCCTAGCTGTGACTGAGAACCTACCTTATGCAACTCATGTATTGCACCATGCTCACACTTCCTGTGACTGAGACTAACAAGCAGCTGACAGATGGATACAAGTAAAGGTGGATTTCAAGGTGCCTTGGGCCTTATTCTAACTTGCTCCTGGGCTTATTTCTGGTGGAATTCACCTTGGTGTGCCACTTGGGCACTCCAATAAATACACAGGCCCAGCTAAGGAAGCCAAATTTTTGGATCATGTTGTAGCTACAAAAAAGTAACCCATGGACATTGATATGCAGAGACTGATATTGGCTTGCATCACAGTGTCAGCCATAAGACCCCAGAGCACATGCATCTGGTAGCAAATTAAGATCAGGTTGGAGCATGTCCCAATTAGCTCCACAAGTGGCACATCTACAGAAAGATCTCTATAGGCACCAAACACTAATGAGGCAAAGTATGCATCTTGTGGTTATTACCCAAACACCAACTCACACATTTGGTCAGAGTTGATTCAGCCTCACACTCAGTTAGCTTGAGGGCTAACTCCATGCACGTGGTGGTGGGAGGCATCAACAATCAAAACTCAAAGAAGGGCACACACAACCCACACGAGGGACATTCCTGGAGCAACTTACTTGGGTAATCAGGAACTCTTTGCTACAGAACATTACCAACAACTGCATAAAGCCACCTTACCAAGACTGGGGAACATAGTAGATTTATGTAATACACAGAAACAAATACAGTAAGGCAGCCAAATGGAGACACAGAAACATGTTTCAAATCAAAGAACAGAAAAAATCCCCAGAAAAATAAATAAATAAAATGGAAACCAGCAATCTACCAGATAAAGAGTTCAAAACAATGCTGATTCAGGTGCTTAAAGAACTTAGAAGAACCGATAAACTCAGTGAGAACTTAAGAGATAGTAAGCATAAAATAGAATATAGAAACAATAAAAAAGAACCAGTCAGAAATGAAGATACAAAATATGAAATGAAGGATACACTGGAAGAAATGAAAAACAGGTTAGATTAAATAAAGGGTCAGATAATAGATTTGGAGGAAAAGAGAGTAGAAGTCACTCAATCAGAAGAGCAAAACTAAAAAATAATATAAAATTGAGAATAAATTATGAGACAGCTGAGACAATAAGTAAAACAACAAATGCAATAAAATTGGTACCAGAAAACAGTGAGAACAAGGACTTGAGAACATATTTGATGAGACAGTGAAAAGAAAAACCTTACCTAACCTGCTAGAAGAGATACACAAAGAGACCCACACCAAGACAAATCAAAATTACAATGGCAAAAGTTAAAGACAAAAATAAAAAAATAAATAAAAAAAATTATAAAAGCCAGCAAAAGCAAAACAATTAACTAAAAGAGAGCTCCCATAAAACTATTAGCTGAGTTCTCAACAGACACATTTCAGGCCAGAAGACATTGGTATGAAATATCTAAAGTGATGAAAGAGAAAAACAAATCATGCATATGGAAACAAAAATGGTAAAGGTAGCAATAGTTATATCAGACAAAATTTAATTTAAAATAAAGCCCATAATAAGATACAATAAGATCATTACATAAGAAAGGGTTCATTCCAACAAGAAATATTGTAAACTTTTATGCACCCAACATAGCAGGTAAATAGATACAATCTTGAAAAACATTAAAAAAGGAAACAGTAATACAGACAAAGATTTTAACACTTTGTTGACATCAATGGCTAAATCTTCTGGACAGAACATCAATAAGAAAACAGAAGCTTTAAATAACAAGCTAGACAAGATCTATTTAAATAATATTGTCAGAGCATTTCACCCTAAAGCTGCATAGTATACATGGATCATATTCTAAGTTAAACCATATGTTAAAACAAAGAACAATTCTCAATAAAAGTAAGAAGATTAAAATTATATTAAACATCTATTCTGGCCAAAATAGTATGAAACTAGAAATAAATAACATGAAAAAAAAAAGAAAAAGAAAAACACACAAACACAGGGAAGTTAAATAACATGTTACTAGACAATGAATGAGTAAACAATGAGATTAAGAAAGAATTTAAAAGTTACTTTGAGACAAATGAAAATAGCAACATAAAAACCCAAAATTTAAGGACACAACTAAAATATTATAGGCTGACTTCAAAATAAACACACAAACAAATAACAATCTCAAATATACAATTAACTTTAACCTAAAGGAACTTAAAATAATATTTTGGAATTGCTGGATCAAAAGGCAGTTCCATTTTTAGTTTTTTAAGGAAACCCCATACTGTTTTCCACAGTGGCTGCGCCAGCCTGCATTCCCACCAACAGTGTATGAGGGTTCCCTTTGCCCCGCATCCTCGCCAACACTTGTTGTTTGTTGATTTGCTGATGATTGCCATTCTGACAGGTGTGAGGTGGTATCTTAATGCAGTTTTAATTTGCATCTCTCTGATGACTAGCGATGTTGAGCATTCTTTCATATGCCTCTGGGCCCTTTGTATACCTTCCTCAGTGAGTTGTCTGTTCAGGTCCTTTGCCCATTTTTTAATTGGGCTGTCTGTCTCCCTGGTGTTGAGTCGCATTAGTTCTTTGTATATTTTGGAGATCAGACCCTTGTCTGAGGTATCATTGGCAATTATGTTTTCCCATACAGTT
>PVIW01008907.1:0-56430 GCA_004026585.1 Noctilio leporinus
AAAAAAATTAAATTTAAAAAAAAAAAAAAAAAAATGAAAACAGCCAATACAACAATAGCTATCTGATGCAAATGAATCAAAATTATACCTGTTTTTTTGTCAGATCGCTAAAAAGTACCTTTTTTGGTGTGCTGCAGAATTTTAGTAATTACCTTATATGCCATGAGATGAAAACCGTTGAAAATCTCCGTGTTAATCTATTATCTTATTGATGGATATGTGTGCTTTTTTTCAATTGTTTTCTATTATAAACAATTTTGCAATGAACATTTAAAAAAAAAAAAAAAAAAAAAGTAATTCAGGGCTTCCAACCCTAACTGCACACTGTAACCTCAGGAGCAATTAAAATAGATTACCTAGCCTTGTCCTAGAACTAGTAAATCAGAGTATCTACAGGCAGAACTCCACAATCTGTATTATTTAAAATGCTTTCCATGATCGTGCTTTCAGCTTGTTAAGGTGGTTACTACATAAACAGAGAATGAAAGCCCTGGGGGAGGAGGGGAAGCTTTCCAAGTGAAGCCAAGTCTGGGAATCTATGATCTATTCTACTTATCTCATTTTATAAAATTTAGAGATTGAGATTTAAAGAAGTTGAAAAAAAAAAAAATGGTCAAGATTACACAGACCGCAAGCTAGTACTTGAACCCTAGTCTCTTGACTTACAGCTGTTTTATCTAATCATTCAAAAAAGTTAAATGCTACTCTCACGTGAAAAGCATTGTGCTAGGCACTGGAGATCCAATGGTGGATAAAATAGACATGGTCCCTGTGCCACAACTTGTTCGTAATGGGGAAGACAGCACTAAACACACAACCATATAATTAATTGCCTAACTCTGATTGAAGTAAAGGAGTACCTGGTGATATATACATACATAACTAGGGGACCTGACCTAGTTTGGAGTTTTAAGAGTTGTCAAGTAAATCTTACTTTAGCTGAGCCCTGAGAAATATCTATACAGAAATAATTAGCCTTGTGTTTCTCAAGCTAAAATATTCTTAGACCCCTAAGACTTCTTTTAATTTCATATTTTCATTTTGATGACAACCTTAAAAATGAACAGAAACATGTTCTGGATCTTTTATAGCTGAGTTCTGCCCAAAGCTTTTAAAAGCCCTTGTTGAACATGTGTGTTTTATATTGAGTTGGCTGCAAGTAGTACAACACTAAATTTCTCAATCTAATGTGAAAACAGCAGAGACCTAGTTAGTATGCATATGTTACATTTCTGCCAAGTGAAGATGAAATGGCCTTCATGAACTCTGCAAGAATGGAGACTTCAAGGTAGTTCACACAGAGGAAGCACCCATAGACCTGCGGATAGGTCATGTTGAACTTCAAGGAACTGAATTTGTTTTTTTACTTTTTAAAAAAGATTTTATTTATTAGTTTTAGAAAAAAGGGCAAGCAGGGAAAATGAAAGGGAGAAAAGCATCAATGTATGGTTGCTTTTCATCTGCCTCCAGCTACAGACTGGCGGGAGACCTGACTTGCAACCTGGTTATGTGCCTGCCCTGACTGGGGAATTGAACCAGCGACCTTTGGGTTTGCAGGCTAGCACCTTATCCACTGTGCCACCAACCAGGGCCAAAAGAACCTGAATTTTAAGAGTCAGATGTAGGCTATAATTTCAACTTCAACTGAACACAATCTGCCCCACTTAATAATATGAATTGTAATTTGTAAAAGAATGCAGCAAATCTGTATAAATATAATGAATAAATAACTTACGCTCCTCCGGATATACAGTTTTCCTTTGGGAAGAAAACTTCAAGTCTGGGACATTGAGTGGGAGGGAGGTTTTTGGTTTTATTTTTTTACAATACATCCTTTTGTACATTTTTAATGATTCTTTTCTTTTTAGCTAATGTTTTTATTTTGGATATGATGTATATGAACTGTCAACATAAGGATTTACACATTTATGTTTGTACTGTTTTATATCATAATAAAATCATTTAAATCAATATTTGGACACAAGAAGGTACATGCTCTTGTCCTTTAAAGTGATTCTTATGTTGCTCACTAAACAAGGGGGGGATCTGCATGTTGGAGGGGCCCATGGGAGGAAGCACCTAGCTCACAAGAGAGAAAAGTACCATGGGAAGAACTCCCTGCTGGCTCTGAGCATGACTGATGCAGAACAAGTAGGGGGCCTGCAAGGTGGATCTGTCCTTCCAGCCTGGCCACAGGTGGGACTTCAGTCCTCCTCCCCTTAAGAGCAATAAGAAGCCCTTGTTCTTTGTATCATATTAAGCATTTTAGAAATCAGTTTCTGTTGTAAGAATACTAACATTTTAAGATATCTAGGCAAGCAATACTTTATTACTTTTTGAATAAAGCAATAGATACCCTGACCAGTGTGGCTCATTTGGTTGGGCATCCTGCTGCAAAGTGAAAGGTCACCAGTTCAGTTTCCAGTCAGGGCACATGCCTGAGTTGTGGGTTTGGTTCCCAGTCAACATGTGTATGACAGGCAGCCAATCAATGTTTCTCTCTCATATTGATGTTTCTCTCACTCTCTTTCTCCCTTTCTTCCCCTTTCTCTAAAAATAAATACATTTTTTAAATTAAATAAATAAATAAAGTAAAAGAACTGACAAAGTTATAGACTGATATGTAGACCTGGACTGGGTAATAGCATAGCCACGAGTCACATGTAACTAGCTAGTAGGCACTTGAATTGTGGCTGGTCCCAATTAACATGTTCTGGAAGCATGAAATACACACCAAATTTCAAAGAATTAATACCAAAAGGATTATAGAGTAGCACATTAAAATATGTTTATGTTAATTACATGTTAAATATTATTTGGGGTATACTGAGATTAACAAAATCCGTTACATTTTCATCTGCTTATTTTTGCTTTTTTAATGTGGCCACTAGAAAATATAATTATGTTTCCTATGTGGCTCACATGTATTTCTGTTTGGACAGCAGTGATATACAACCTTTATGTTAGCACATACATAATAATATCTTTAAATAATAAAATTTACAGTATGTACCTGGCTCTATTGGAAGTGTTTTGACATGTGTTAATGCATTTAATCCTCACATAGGCCTAGTAAGATAGGTGCTATCATTATTCATTTCGTAGATTATATACTGAAACACAGGTGCTACATGGAACATTTTGGATTTGCACATAAGAAACTGACAATAGTGGTGGTGTCTAAAGGAGGAACTGGGGATTAAGGTGTTGAAATAATTTCTAGGCCCAAGATGGAGCCACCCCTGCCTGGAGTGCCACATCAACAGACTGAAACTTACACAATATTCTTGTCCCTCCCTATAAACGCTGCCTTTGACCAGAAACGCAGTATCTCTGGTCAACCAATTCCCAAAGGCCAAGCCAGTGTTGGGCTTTACACTTACTTGTTTGTTCCTTATTCTTTATACTGTGAAAGCTTCCTATCTGCTTTCTGCCCCATTTTGCGGTTCTTTGGACCCATGGGACTAGAGGCTACCTGCTTCATAAAATATTAGTTTGTTTCACCTAAAGCGTCTTCTTTAATCATTTGAAACAAAAGTCAGGGATAAAAGGGAGACTGATTTTCATTATTATCTGTTTGTACAGATTAAATGTTGTTACAAGATAAGTATGTGATCTGCTACTACTTCAATTTAACTATAAAAATATATTGGGACAATCCACAAACCATAGTGTTAAGAACATAAACTCAAATGTAATTAAGTACAATTGAGTACTTAATTGAGCGTAATCAAGAGAAGATTGACTAGAAGTCAAAACATAAAAACCATGGAAGAATTTGCATCCTTCAACCTATTTACAGACATGTCCTCCTTGCTTATTACCTGTAGTCTGCCAAAATGAAGATGTTTCAGAGAATTCGCTTGTTTCTAAATGCCAAAGCTTTTCCAGGGAGGAGCCAGGCTCAGCAACTGCTTCCAAAGTATTATAGTTTTCACCAAGACAAAAGGCCTGAAAAGAACAAAAGCATCATGCATCAGTTATGCCTGCCACATTTATCATAAATTGGGTAATGTTCTTCCTTCATGTAAATGTGAATTCAGCTTCTGCAATGCATATGAATTTGTTAAGATTTTCCTAAAAACATGGCTTAGAAGTCCTATGTGAGCCCTGGCTGGTAGCACAGTGGGTAAGGCACCGGCCTGCGAACGCAAAGGTTGCAGGTTTGATTCCCCAGCCAGGGCACATAACAAGGTTGTAAACCAGGTCTCCAGTCAGATCTGTGGCTGGAGGCAGGTGAAAGGCAAGCATATATTGATGTCTCTCTCCTTCTCTGCCTCTCACCCTTCCCCTCTTTCTAGAAATAATGAAATAAATAAAAAAAAGAAGAAGTCCTATGTGAGCCAAGGTCAGGCTCACTATTGCTGAGTAGATGATTCCTGTTGCTTCAACCACACTTCTACACAAACCAGCACAAGTAGAGAAACCCAGATTGTTAAGATCTCTTAAGTAACAGCTTGTGTTTACTAAAAACGTGCCGTCTGCTCTCTCTCTCTCTGTCTCTGTCCCTCTCTCTCTGTCTCTCTCTGTCTCTCTGTCTCTCTGTCTCGCTCTCTCTCTCCTTATATACACCTCACTGACACATCTACCACTCACCTTCATTTTGTGCGAATATTCCTCTACATGTCAGGTTCTTTTTCTAAGAGCTGGTGGGGCAGCGGGTAGCAGTGACGTAGAGAGAGAAAAGAATTTCCCTCATGGCTAGTATTCTTCTGGAAGTAGACAGAAAAGCCATAGCAAACATATAGACAGACCAATTTCAAATCGCAATCAATGCTACGTGGGGAAATGGTTATGAGATACAGAGGTGGAGGAAAGGTGACTTCCTCAGAATGGGTGATCAGGGAAGGGCTAAGCTGGTGATGTTTGAGCTGAATGACATGAGGATATGAGAGGGGAAACATTCTAAGCAGAAGGCAGAGCAGGTATGAAGGCCTTGAAGGGAGGGGTAAGTCTAGCACGTTTGAGGAGTAGCAAGAGTAACTGTACCCTGGAGCAGGGTGACCATAGGGAAGTACTGGGGTAAGCATACCCTCAGAGAGGTAGGGTAAGGTCCACATTAAAAGAAGTTCACACACCATGTTTAGACTTTACTTTAAATTTAATGGAGTTTTCAAGATTTATATTTTAAAATGTTTGGCACCCAGCCGCCCCCCCTCTCTTAAAAAAAAAAAAAAAAAAAGGAAAAAAAATGTCTGGCACCTAAATTTTGAGCACTAGCTTAATGGTGAACAGTGAAATTATTGCGCAGAATCAATTGGTATCTGGGACTTAATACCCAAGAGCTTGGGGTGTTCAGCATGGATCCCCTTATCCCTTGCCCCTCAAAAATGGTAACTCCTAAGTGCTCGATTGAAAATGCAGAACCTCAGGCCATGCCCCAGGCATACAGGATAATTTGCATTTGATTCTAGGGCCATAATTTGCATTTTAATAAGCTGTCCAAGAGATTCATGAGGACATTATAGATTGAGAAGTGCTTCCTAAGGTAGGGAGTCTGGACATTGGCTGCATCTTGGACTCACTATAAGAGCTATAAAAAGTATTGATGCCTGCTTCATCCCAGGGAGGCTGGTGCAACTGACACAGGATAGTAAGATGTGACAAAATTCCTTGGCAGGTGGAATAGGGAAATGGAGACAGATAGCTGGACACAATGGCTGAGCAGTTTACAGGCAGGTGCAGATGGTCACCAGAGCTGAAAAGCCCCCAGTTCCTGGCAGGGGACAAAAGTGGGAAAACATGGACCTCACCCCCGGGGTAAGCTCTCCTCCCCTGGCCTTTCCTCCTTGGAGCTAACATTTAGGCCTCAGTTATATTTCTGCTGCAGGCCCAGAAAAGCAGTAAAACCAGGTGAACATGTCTAGAACCAACTGTAATGGCTAATGACCTATCACTGAAGATCATGACTCTAAAAAGACATGCCTGGAGAACTGATGAATATTTCTATTGACACCCTCCCCTGAAACCCCTCCTAAGATTCCTCACCTTCAAGAAACAGGGAAAAAACCCTCAAGACAAAGGATCTTACCCATGCACATGCACACATACTCTCCCTCTGAGGAGCAATCCACACCAATTCCCTTTTTTTTCTTCTTCCCCCACCTCTTTCTGCACAGGCATGTGTCCCCTAATTTCTAAGGCAGTGGGCAGCTGGCAGCTGGTCCCAGGCTAATCTCTTGAACCTGTCCCCAAAGCCCCCTTTTCTCTGACTTCCCTGTGAACTAAAGCAGCCCAGCCTGGGTTCTCCTGTTGCTTCTTCTGGGCTAAGCTTTTCCTTGTGTCACTGTCCCAGCTTTAACAAATGAATCCTCATAGTCACCTCAACTCATGTCATGAAATCTTTCCTACATGAAGTCAAGAACCCACACACTACAGGGGTCCTAGGCAACCCACTCAGGGCCCAGCCCTTGTCTAGTAACACAGCCATGACTTTGGGTATGTTGGAAGCCACTGATGTCACAAAAGTCGGAAACAACCGCCTTAAAGTGTCAATTCGTGACCAGCAGCTGCTTTTTTACACTCAGCTGATTACCCATGGACCATTTTTCAAATTTTCCTTTCTCTGGTCACTATAGCAAAACATGCTTCTCCCCCCGGGGATTTTCAAACTGACCACACCGAGAAAAGAGTTAGACTGGAGACAGACACACTGGCTTTTAACACTAAGGGTTAACTGCTCTACTAGGCCACAGGCTGTCAAATAGAACAACCCCAAACAAGTTACAAAACCCACAGTGTTCTTTCAAAAGTGATTCTAGAGTCCCTAATGTTCTCCAAATGGAAAACCTAGAATGAACTCAACTCTCTTGTCAGCCCCCAGCTTTTCAAGTAGTTATGAATTTAGGAAAGGCATTTTCTTCCAACAGTAATTGTAGTCAAAGAATAGGTAATACTCCCCCTGAAACCTATACCATTTTATTAACCTGTGTCACCCAATAAATGTAATGAAAAGTAAAATAAATAAAACAAAAATAGGTAGTACTCTGCAGTTATTTTGTATCTCTTGGAGTCGCTTCCACCCATAAACCAGCCAGCACAGGAATGAGCCCTCTGGGCATTCCCTGCCTGACTTTAAGGTCACCTGTAGGCTGACCTCTGCAGGAGACAATAGGAGTCCCACGACTGCTAAATTGTGACCAAAGGTCGTTCTACAACAATTCCTAATAAGGTGAATTCTTTTTACATTAAACTTCTCCTGTTGGGACAAGATGGGTGTAAGGAAAAAAGGAAAGAGACACTCCAAATTCTTACACAATGATTACACAGCTACAGGTCTGTAGCTGGAGGCAGGTGAAAGGCAACCACACATTGATGTTTTTCTCCCTCTCTACCTTCCCCTCTCTCTAAAAAAATAATAAATACAATCTTTAAAATTTTTTTTTAAAAAGCAAGAAACAGGTTTTAATGTACAAGACTCCAGCCTCTGAGGGGATGCTGGGAGCACTCCTTTTCAGAGCCCTGTTCTCCCACAAGAGCCAGCACGCCCCTTGCTCCCCAAAAGGCTATAAGCCAGAACCATGCCCAGAAGTTCCCCATGTGCTTATTCATTCTAAGCTGGCTGCACAAACAGATCTCCATCTCTGGCATGTGCACATGCGGGTTTCAAAGTCACCATCCTCTCCTCCCAGCAGCTCTCTCCTACAGCATCAGCGGCGCACTGTCCTCAGCCTCCATGTAGCAGCTCAGGAAAACAAGTGCGTGTTACGCTGCATCATGGTGGAGTCCAGAGAGACACACATCCCAACAGGGTGGCTTCTCCATGTGCCCTTCAGAGAAGTGGTTGTCTATAGCTAAGCGTTCCCAGTCTCAGTTCAGTTCAGCTCCAAGCATCTCCCACGAATCTTTGCTTGGTTAGGCAGGCCCCATACAGCTCTGTCAGCTCTCTCCGTGTACCCTTTCCTCCACATGGCTTCTTTTTTACCTTTCTATTTTCATTTTTCATTTTATTTATTTTTAGAAAGAGAGGAAGGGAGGGAGAGAAACATGCATATGTGGTTGCCTCTCACATGTCCCCAACCAGGGACCTGGACCACGACCTAGGCATGTGTCAACTGGGAATTGAATTGGTGACCCTTTGGTTCTTAGGCCAGTACTCAATCCATTCAGCCACACCAACCAGGGGTACATGGCTTCTTCTTTAAACACCAGACCTCATGGTGGAAAAGTCCCTTTTCTCTTTCAGCCCTCCCTCATTTTAAGTACTTGGCTTGGAACTTCCTATATGACCTCATACCCTACCCCTCCTATGATGTGATAAGTTCCCCCTTATCTTTTATCTTCTTTTAGCTGCCATCTTTAGTGAGGGCAAGAGTTCCCCACGACACAGGGTCATCCACCTCCTCTGGTTATGGTCATGAGTGGCAGTCCACTTCCCTTCAGGAAAGACACGGCTATTAATTTGCCATTGTTATGGAAAGTATGTTAAAAGTTGTATCATCCCCTTCCCCCAATTAGGTGTGGGGAATATGCTCTTCTATTTTCTGGGGACCCCTGCTCTACACCCCATTACAAGTATTTCAGAAGTATTAGCTTAAATCACTTTTCTAAAGAATCATTATTTATTTAAGAGGAAAAAGAGAATCTCCTTTCTCTTCTTTTTACTTTTAATTATAATTGATTTATGGTATTACATTAGTTTCAGGTGGGTGGTCCAACATTAATATACCTTACAAAGGGATCACCACAATAAATCTAGTAGCCATCTGTCACTGAACATAGTAATTACAATGTTCTTGACTCATTCCTACCCTGTACATCACATCTGCATGACTTCTTTTATAACTCTAAGTTTTGCACTTCTTAATTGCCTTTCTCTTTTTGGCCCCTCCCAATTTCCTCATATGTTTTTAGTTTTCTAAACTTTGAGCATCAACAAGTCATTATTTTAAATCTACCTCCTGACAACTTGTTAGCAAAAGCATTTAAACTACCTATGAAAAATCAGTGTAAAGTGGTAAGTTTATAAAAATGCAAACCACTCAAAACTAATCTAAAAATAATTAAATTGGGGCAGGAATGGAAATTTAAGGCTTATTTTTATTACTACTGATAAATATGAATATTTACTGACCAATACTGTGAGACAATTAAAAGGTATTTGATGAAATATTTCAGCAATGCAGGGTTTTTTAAAGAAAAGGGAGTCATTACAAGCCATTGCTTTTTACAATGATGACATTATAGACTGACTTCTTCCTTATGCTCAATCCATGAAAAATATGTTACACTTTGGGAGTCAATTTGGATGGTGTTCTTATGTTGGCTTGGAGTCTAGGCCAAGAGCAATTGGAATTAATTCAGGAATTATGCGCACTCATTCTGTAACATCTGGGCCTTTGTCAATCGGCTTTGCTTTTTCTTGCAGTCACATTGCAATCATCAGCACCACTCTGGGATACTTTGAATTTAATTCCCCTCCTAAGGACTCGGTTTTCTTCTATTAGTACTGTCATCTTAAGCATATGTAATGCAATCAGTAACTTCATTACATATGCATTATGTTTTCTATGATTTGTTTCTGATTAAGTTTATTGTTGCTCTAGGTAGCCTTGGCACTAGCTCCACCCTCTGCCTAGAATGTTCTTGCCTCAGCTCTTGTTATTTAGTTCTCAGTTCCCTCTTCAGACAGACAGCCTTTTCCTGAACACCCAATCTAAAGTAGTCCCCCAGACACTTCTACCATGCCATCCATTGTTATTTTCCCCCACCACTGGTTACTGCTGGAAATGGCTGGGTTTATTTCTTTGTATCTCCTTCCACTGAAATGAAACTTCGTGTGCTTAGGGTCTGTCTGTTACAACTGGATCCCTACCACCTAAAATTGCAAATGGTACATAGTGATTGCTCAAATATTGTTGATTACTTTTCAGAAAAAGTTGTGAATTTTTTGTTGTCATGTCATCCAGTTATGGTAGCTGAAATAAAACATCATGAAGCTTTATCTTTAATGCATCAGAGAGACAACAGAAATGTTTAACAAATTATTGCTTTTTCAAAGACTTGAAAATTTACATTCTTTAATAATGAAACATCAAATGAGGGAAGTAGGATTGCAAACCTGAGTCCTCCTTCCTTAAGTCAGAGAATAACAAAAAAGAGATTGGGTCTTTTTAATGACATTTTAATTTTTGTCACTGTGACTAAAACTCAGATTGCATTCACTCTCTCTGATCCATATAGAACATAAGAGGGGATCAAGAAGAGAAATCTTGTCATAAAAGGCATCTTAATAATATTGGTAACTCATATAACATTTTATAAGTAAATTTATCTCAGATAAAAGATTTTTTAAAGTCATGAGTCTGTAATTGGTTACCAATATATTCCATTTTGTTTCTGAAAAAATATTTGTATATTGTGGAGGAAAAAGTTGACAAGCTCAGTAGAGGCCTGCATGGCAGGCCTTACAAAGTGAGAGACAAATAACCACCGTAGGATGGTCTGAAATTAAAATTTTTTTAACTTAAAGGGAGTCATGGTGGGTAGGCTGGTATCTTCTTTGACAAAGGTCAGTCTTTACTTTAACTGAACCTGTCTATTGTCTTCTTGCATTTATGATTGCATATCTTTGGGAGTAATCCCTTTTTTCCCCCTCAGGCCTAATATCCCACCAGAGCACAAGACCACAGAGCCCGTTCATTGTTACCTTGTTCCTCCCAACCCTGCATATCTGTTCATAGTTAACTACCCTGAACTCACCAATGTAAAAAAAGTACTTGTCTCTCCTTTTTCTTCTTTATTCAGCCTCAGAAATGTCCCCACTTTGCTTTCTCCTTCCTCCCTAATCTACCATTAATGAATTGTAATGCGTAAAATAAACTGCGAAACTACTTTATCTTGAGCATTTTCTTAATCTGTTGAGATTTTGCTTCCTGCGAATTGTCCTCAGTTTGGTGCATATAAACTTAAAATTTCTCTATAGGTTTGGACATTTCTTACATTGACAGTATGTTTTGTTTTGCATGCACTGCTGATAATCTGGTGAACCATAACATTTTTAGGATAAAGACAAATTTACTATATTTTATAGTGTAACCAACTGCCAGAGTTAACACACATTTAGATTTTCTATAAACTGCCTTCTTCTTATATTTTTAATTGTTTAAATTCTAGCTGCATATCCCACATCTGTTTAAAGAACAATTTTATTTTTTAAACTGTATCTCTGGTTTTCACATATAACATAACTTAGTGGTGGCTGTTATATTCCTGTAGAAAGATGAAGTGATCATTTGCTACTTGGACTTTTGTTTAGCTTGTTAGGTTTATTACTGACTTTAATGTGCCAGATGTTATCCAGTTGGCAAAACAGTGCTCTCTTAACCATCTGTAGGCTCATCTCTCCATTTCATTCTCCAGCTGTATTGTTCTCTGTCTCCCTGTACAAACAACAATATTGAAATATTTCCCAAGAAAACATGTCACTTCTTAGCTTTTACTTTTTTGTCCACAGGAACTTGGAGTCATCTGCACTTGCCTCCCACATCTGGATTGTCCATGGTATTAAAAGAATCATAGTTGCTTTTGTCCATGGTATAAAAGAATCCCAGCTGTAAGGGTATAACAGCTCTGAAGCTGACTACCAGGGTTATAGCTGACTTCTACATTCAGCTAGGCATGGTGAAGTTTTAGTGAAGATGTTTACCTTTTCTGAAGAATGCACATAGGTCATTTATGAAAACTAAGAGCAAGTCATGCTACACTAATATCAATGAGTAATAAAAGTATGCTTATTTTAGAAATCATTTTCCCAAGACCCAAAATCCTTTGACCATATTTTAATATCATTAAAAAATGTTGTACATTTAAATAATCTTTAAAGGTTATCAATCAACTATACTAGTAGAGCTCATCATTTTAAAATTAATCAAAAGAACATCCTTATAATTAGCTAATCTCCCTTACAAATGTTCAAACTGAGAGGAAAAGAAAGAAACTCTCGATTCACTAGAAGGATAGAAAAGAAAAACAATTATTTACACAATAATAATAACTAATATTTACTGAGTAGTTATTATGTATCAGATCCTATGTAGAAAGATTTATATTATCCTTTTTAATCCTCGTAAGGACCCTAAGTGCATACTATCATTACTACCATTAACAGAAAAGTAACCTGATAATTACTTTGCCCAAGGACACACGGTAGGTAAGTAATGCGGGCAAGATTCTGCATAGAATATCAGGAAAATACATCATGGTCATCATAGCATAAGATAGATCAATAATGAAGCACTATGTTGTGCACCTGAAACTAATATAATGTTATATGCCAATGATGCCTTAATTAAAACATTTTTAAAAAGAGTATCAGAAGCCCTGGTAGGTAGTTCCATTGGTTGGGGCATCATTGCAATGAGCCAAAGTTGAGGGTTTGATCCTTTGTCAGGCACATACAAGAATCAACCAATGAATGATTACATAAACAAGTAGAACAACAAATTGATCCCTCTGTCTTAGCTCTCTTTCTCTCTTTCTTCCCTCTCTCCAAAATCAGTAAATAAAATTTTATTTTTGAAAAATTTTAAAAAGGATTTTATTCATTATTTTCAGAGAGAAGGGCAGGGAGGGAGGAAGAAAGGGAGAGAAGTATCAATGTATGGTTGTGTTTCACCTGCCTCCCGCTATGGACCTGGCTGGAGACCTGGCTTACAACCTAGTTAAGTGCCCTGGCTGGGGACTTGAACCAGCGACCATTGGATTTGCAGATTGGCACCAATCCACTGAGCCATACAAGCCAGGGCAATAAAAATTTTAGAAAGAGAATAAGAAAAATATTAATTTATTTTGGATTTTTAAAACCATCACATACTAGGATTAAGAGATGAAAGGCTATGGAAGCTAAATTATTCATTCCAGTAGTTTTAATTATGATAACTTTTAAACACACATAAAGTAGAGAGAATATTATAATGCATTTTCATATAACCATTATCTAGACACTTTCAAGCTCTCATAATTTTTATCTATCATATTTTCCTTTGCAAAACAACTTTAAAGCATACCCTAGATACCCTATTATTTTATAGCTACATATTTCAGGTCTTAAAATTGTGGCCAATTTCTTACTGAAGACATGTCAATATCCACCAAACAAAATTAAGAATAAATATTTTCTGTTGGCTAATAAGGCAGGCCATGCATTTCCCTGTCTTAAAAACGTTCTTGCACTTGTTCCTGGCTAGTATGGCTCCATGGATTGGGTGCTGGCCTATAAACCAAAAGGTTGCTGGTTCAATTCCTGATCAGGGTATGTGCCTGGGTTATAGGCCAGGTCCCTGGCTAGAGGTGTGCAAGAGACAACTGATCAATATTTCTCACCCTCTCTTTTTCCTTCTCTTTCCCTGTCTCGAAAAACAAATATATAAAATCTTTTAAAGTTTTTTCTAGCATTTAGCTTGTTCAAACCAGGATATAAATAAGGTCCATGTATCGCATTGGTTGTAATGTCTCTTTAAGTCTCTCTTAATCTAGTAGGCTACTCTAACTGTTCTCTGTCTTTGGTTTGTCATGTAGAATATTCCATATTCTGGATTTGCTTGTTTCCTTCCCTGAGCCATAACTTAATTTGTTTCCTTCTCCCATAATTTTTGTCAAATGAAAAATTAGATTTGGGATCACCATTTTTGGAAAAAGTACTTTGTATGTGGTATTCTTCATGTTGCTTCATAACAAGCATCACAATGTCTGATTGTTTCTCTACATTTAGGATTTATCAGTGGATTTATGTAATAACTGCTGAATCCCTCCTCCATCAGCCTTCCATTGACTGATTTCATCCATTAATGATTTTTGCCTGCATTGATTATATTAAGAAATTATAAAATGAGGCTTTCAAGTGTTATTATTGTTCCCATGCTGTACCTCTTCTGTAGAGAACTTTCCAACACTTACTGGGGCTGCTACTTAACTTGATACACCATACAAAGAAAACTTAAATCTTTCCATTTAGTTGTAAAGTTTAAAATAAAAAAATGTCTTAGCAACTACCAATGCTGTCCAAGGAACTGGAGGGGATGAGGTTGGGGGGGACCAAGCAAGAGATACTCTCTTTCTCACTCTCATTAGTTCCATTATGAATTTTTCATGCTATATTAATAAATGTACAATAAATATACATCTAGCCCTGGCTGGTGCGGCTAAGTAGATCGAGTGCCAGCCTATGAACTGAAAGGTCACTTGTTCGATTCCAGTCAGGGCACATGCCTGGGCTATAGGCCAGGTACCCAGTTGGCGGACCTGTAAGAATCAACCAATCAATGTGTCTTTCACATATCCTAGTTTATTGTCTTCTATTTCTCCCTCCCTTCCCTTCTCTCTGAAAATAAATAAATAGCCCTGGCTGGTGTGGCTCAGTGAATTGGGTACTGGTCTATGAACCAAAGTTCAATTCCTAGTCAGGACGCATGCCTGAGTTGTGGGCCAGGTGCCCGGTTTGGGGCATGGAAGAGGCAACCACACATTGATGTTTCTCTCCCTCTCTTTCTCCCTCCTTTTCCTTCTCTCTAGAAATAAATAAAATCTTTAAAAAATAAAAAGACAAAAGTAAAAATAAAGAAGTGACAACAAATTTACTGAAAACATAATTATAGAAATAATTGGTTCTAATAAAGTGGCATGATTGATACATTTTTCTTTTAACACTTATAGTGATTGCTGGCTATATTGATAACATCATTTAGAGAGCACATGAAGTGTCTAAATGTGAGGCTGTTTGAGATTATGAAAACTTGGTCCTTATTTATTATGAAAATGTTAATTACCTTGGGGAAAAAATATCATTTACCTTTGTTACATATTCTGTGAGTAATTATCAAAAAAAACATAATGTAGTTTTTTCCCAATGGTCATTTGACTCAGTTGGTTGGAGTGTATGACACTCCTAGGTTGGGGTTTCAATCCCGATCAAGGCCCAGTTCTCTCTCATATCAACGTCTGTTTGTTTGTCTCTCTTTCTTTTTATTTTATTATTTTTTAGAGAGAGGGGAAGGAAGAGAGGCAGAGAGGGAGAGAGACATCAATGTATGGTTGCCTTTCACCTGCCTCCAGCTACAGACCTGGCTGGAGACCTGGCTTGCAATCTGGTTATGTACCCTGGCTGGGAATCAAACTAGCGACCTTTGGATTCACAGGCCGGCACCTTATTTACTGTGCCACCAGCCAGGGCTTTGTCTCTCTCTCTTTCTAAAATAGCAATAAACATATTCTCAAGTGAGAACTTAAAAAATTTTTTTCCTATCTATTTAGAGTTTATAAGCTCTTACACCAGGAGGCATAAGGCTCCCCTGCTGGTGTGACTCAGTTGGTTGGAGGGCCATCCATATACATAAAGGTTGCGGGTTCAATTCTGGGTCAGGACACATACCATGGTTGCAGGTTCAATTCCTCTTTGGTGCATATACAAGAGACAACCAGTTGATGTTTCTCATATCCATGTTTCTCTCTCTCCCTACTCCTTTCTTTCTAAAAGCAATGAAGAAAATGTCCTCAGATGAGGATTTAAAAAAAAAAAAAAATGTTTACGAATGAACATTTAGAGCCACAAATAAAATGCAAGGTCATATTCTCAAAAGAGAAAGTATATAAAGAGTTGGCAGCTGGGTAAAAGGTAAAGGAATTAAACAGTACAAATTAGTATTTGCAGAATAGCCACAGAGATGTGGACTACACAGGGGATGAGGCAGGATAGTAAGAAGCTAGGAAAATCCCTTGGCAAGTAGAATAGAGAAATTTACAGCCAGATACAAAAAGTCACCTCCCTAGAGATGACATCTAGGGCTCAGTTTTATTTCAGCTCCAGGCCCAGAAAAGTAGCAAAACCAGGTGGGTAACACCAGGATCAACTGCAATGGCTGAAGACCCCCTCCTAAAAGGACACACCTGGAAAAATGATGAATATTCTGCTGAAACCCATCCCCAGTATTCCCTCCATCTCAGGAGCATTCCACCCTAATTCCTTTTCCTTCTTTTTCCCCCACTTCTTTCTTCATAGTTAGGCATCTCCTAAACTCTAAGGCAGAAGGTAACTGGCAGCTTGTCCCAGGCTAATGCCCTGACCCTCTCCCCAGGACTCTTTTTTTCTTAGTCTTTCCAGTGATCTAAGGCATCTCAGCTTAGCTTCTCCTGTTGTTGTTTCCTTGACTAAGTCCTTTTTGGTTTCATTGTCCCCACTTTTAATAAATGAATCCTCATAGTCACCTGGACTTATGTTATAAAATCTTTCCCACATGAAGTCAAGAACCTGAAACTGGAAAACCTGGTGTTCATGCTACCAGTCATCTACCAGAACCAATAAGCAGAAACAGAGGTTGAATCTTTATGGGCACTTTATTCAGATGGCTGATGATCTGAGAAATGGCAAATTATGTACCCTAACAGATTGTTTAAATTCTATTTTAAACAGACCCTTTCTATAAAAAGATAAGTATAGGTAAAGGGTTTGAAATTCAGGGAAAACTTAATCAGGTAAAAGTTGTAGCATTCTTTCACCTATGTCCAGGGTGGTGATCTTTATCTGTGTCCAGGAAGGGAGGGAGGTGATCTTTACCTATGCCTTGGGCTGTGGTCTTTATCTGTATCCTGGGCTGAGGTCATCTTATCCTGGAGTACAATGGCTCAGATACCATTTTGAATTGCTCACAGTCCTAAGGCACAAAGGTGGAACTGCTTATGGTTTCCTGGAGTCAATCAGGGTGGGTCATATCTTCAGTTCCTGAAACAATTGCTTTGTACATGTTGATTACTAATCTTATTATCTATTACCTGAAACTAAAATTTTTCTAACTTTTGAGTCCCCATCCAACCAATACACTATAGGTGCCCTTATATTCTCTTGTTACTAGACCCACCCCTGTCCAGTAACAGGAGAATATAGTTAATGACTAGATATAGGGCCAGGTAAGTTCTTGGGACAGTGAGGAGGGTATGTGGAGTCAATGGGTAATGGATATGGCCCATTCTCCTCCCTGACCGAAGGCTGATCAGATAGTTGCTGGCCAGAAGGAACATTTATTGTTTTGGGAATGGATTGCAACTCTCTCTTTATCTCCTTGGGAACAGCTTCTTGCCCCATAACTGCTTTCTGACCTTTTCCTTCTGCACACAGACACTGATGTAATGTACTTTAGAGCCATGCATCAAACATATGCCTCCTTTGTCTGGGACCCCTTATAATGAGCCTCAGATTGTGGGATGTACAGCCTCTTTTGCACCAACCCGCCACCATTGGTGCCCTCCCTGTAACATGAGTAATAAATGGCATGGCCAACTCTGCTAGTCCTCCAGGTGGTTTTTTCAGAATATCACGAACACTTAAACAGCTCCCTGGTTTGGAATCCCTGAGTCACAGCGGGTAACCACTCTGTAAAGATTATGGATTTCTGGTCACTTTGCTGCATATCTAAAACTGGTGCTGAATGATATTGAATATAAATTGTGGTTGAAAAATAATTTAAGAAAAAAGAACATTAAAAAAAAGAGACAAAGCATGCAAAGAGGATTAATAGCAATGTATTTCTGGGGAGCTTTAGACCAACCTTTGACTTACAGAAAATTTACAGCAGCGTATTTCAGTGCTGTAATTGGAATAATTTCATTTAGGCCACTGAGCACATTCTGTGAATCTTTTGTTTCAGGAAATTGGACAGGCCAATTCACTGACACATTCTTTAGGGTTAGCATTATAGTTGAACTGATCCTGGTGCAGCAGAAAATTATCAACCTTCATCTTCATCTTTATTTTTCTACTACCACTTTAGAACAGTTCAGAAAAATGCCCATTTGTCCCTTATCATTCTTGTTCTCCAACAAGAGCAAATGCTTCAAAGCCACAAAGGCAGGTGGTCCACCAATGCCTTTGCATCTTGGGGTTGATGTTAGATAAATAGAAAAAAAAAAAAAAAGAAGAAGAAGAATAAGAAGAAGAAAGAAAGGGAAAGCTGCATTACAAATCAATGCACATTGAATTCTGGAAATGCTTTAGCTCCGTATCATATTTGAGAAGGAAAACGCTCAAGAATAAGTAAATTGCACAGTTGTAATTTTTCACTATAACACAGCATCAGCTACATTTTGCCTTCCTTTGAGATACTCAAATGAAAGACAGGAAAGTATGAATGCAAATTGTTATCACCTATCTTCTCTTTGAGGCTGCAGTTATTTAGTAATCCTTCTCATTTCAGCTATTCTTACTGTTCTATGCATGGCTATGCTTCTAGCTCAGGAGGAGAACATTTCTTATCATAAAAGCCACCTTATTTCAGAGCTCAGTAAAAGTTAAAGCTACAAGAAAGTGAATTATACTGAACAAGAGTTAGTTAAAGCTTCTGGGCAAAAATGAATACATGCTGCAGAATTAAATTAAGCCTACTTTTATCAACCCTCACTGCTAAGTTCTTTGGGATATTTATCTGTGTAAACAAAACAAAACAAACAAACAAACAAAAATACAAAAGCCTCATATACTCATGTTTTCTATTTCCTGAGTCATTTGGACATTACAGCTGAAAGGATAACAGGGGTCACTATTCACATCATACTCAGGTTCCCTAGAGGTGGACTATGCAACCTTACATAGCAGACCTAGTACAGACAATACTTGGAAGAAGACTCAATGAGGATTAAAACCTCAATAAAAAGGCTATTATAGTGGCACGGGTGGAAAGACACATCCGAATGCAGACATTAGCTGTAACAGTAAAGGTAAAGAATCAGTTTGTGAAACATTCATTAAGTGGACTCAGTAGGACCTGGTGGGTAACAAGGAGTTAGTTAGGATTCTGCCCACACTGGGAAACTGCAGTCACCACCTCCTGTCTAAATGTTTGTCTTCTCCTTCCTTTACTTCAAAGTAAGTCATAATATCTAGCTAGGTGAGTTCTTGTGATCACAAAGACTAATACAGAGCCAGGTATTTCTTAATTTTCAAATAAATTTGGTTAAGGCTTGCCAACTCACCAGTGGCTCTCTTCCCCAGCAACATGCCCACAAACAACCTGGGAAATCAACACTAATTAATCCACAGGCAAGGCACTACCCCCGTGGGCTTGGTGAAGAAGGAGCTTTGGGAAACATCCTTATCCCCTGTGGCAGTGATGAATCCCCTGAAGTACTGATAGACATAATTCATCTTGGTTTCAAAACACATTTACATATGTCCTCAGTAACATATTAGAAATAAACTAGGGATATAGGCTGTGGTCTTCAGGTGGATGTTCCAGAGAAAGATTAATGGAGATGGAAATAAAGCTCAAGAGCCCCTTGCCAGTGCCTGTGGCCTGGTCCACAGCTGCATCAGCCAGGAGGAATGAGATACATTTTTTTTTCTGACTGATTTACCAGGGAATGCTTTTCTGCGATTTGTTAGCTCCAAGAGTTACTCTTTTCCCGAATGTATACGAAATTTTATCTGTGGAAGAAGACCAAGGTTTTCTCTTTTGGGAATACTGATTTTTAAGCTGATAATTAACATACAAGACCCAAAAACAACCTTTGACCCTCCTGGTTCCCTGCCCAAGAGATTCGGATAGAAAAACCTGCTTCAGGGAAAAGTCTTAGGATGTTTGCCTTGTCCTAATTTGAATTAAGTACACAGTAAATAGAATGGCTTCAGGCAAGGGTGTGCTAGCTAGATACACCCAGTGTCCCATTGTTTCTGAGTCACCTCACAAGAATTTGTCTACCCTGTTTGTTCCTCTCTTCCTCAAGGACTTGTAAATCGCCCCTTCTCACTTTTAAAGTCTAAATCCCCATCCCCTACTTTTTCCTCCTTTATCCAAAATGATATATAAATATATGTATACCCAATGTTGTCTCTCTTGGGAATGTCCATGCTCATGTGAATTCCCCATATGCACGTATTAAAATTTTGATTTTCAAAGAATAAAAAATGAAGGGTTCGGTCATCCTTATTTGGAGGCAGCCACACGGAGTAGGGCATGGGGGAGGCAAGGAAGTTGTTAGTGCAGCTGCTGGGGTCCCACGCCAACAACTGGCGGGGCTGCAGGATACCTTGGCAGGGAGGACAGGCTGGGGAGTTCGGATCCGGGAGAATTTACTCTTAAGGGTAGTCTTAGGTGCGGACCAATTTGCCGAAAGGCACGCTGTGGTCGCCGCACGCCAGGAACCTGACTGAGCGCGGATTAGATGGACCGGCTACTGACCGCGCCACCAGTGCCACCTGCGTGGCCGCCCCGCTGTTTAAACTGGGGTCGGGGAGGGCTGAATCCCCGCTCTCAGAAGGTTCGCCGCGCCGCCCGGGACTGTCTGGGCGCCTGAAGGTTTGCTGCACCTTGGAGGGACCGGCTGCTGACTGCAGACGTGTGCGCCCGCGCCGCCCGTGCAGCCGCCACTCTGTTTGAACTCGGATTGGGGAGGGCGGCGGCGCGGTGCAAGGGTGTGGGTCCAAATCGGCGCGAATTCGGGCGTCTGGAGGGTTCGCCGCACCAGTCGGGGACTGTCCCGGCGCCCAAAGGTTCGCCGTACTTGAGAGGGCCAGGCTGCTGTCCGGGCACGTGTGCCGCCTGGGGTGCCGCCACTCCGAACTTGGGTCAGGGGATCTGAATCCGGGTGCTAGAAGGTTTGCCGCAACACCTGAGATTATCCAGGTGCCCAGATGGTTTGCCACACCACCTGAGATTATCTGGGTGCCCACGAGGTTTGGCGCACCGCTCGGGACTGTCTGCACCCCTACCCCAAGCCCAATCTGCTCATTTTCCAAGTGCTACCCGACACCTGGCACCCCATGCTATACGCTTGCTCACTTTGGTCCGGTCCTACCACCTCCCAGTCCGTTTCAGAGCAGGGAACGCAGAGCTCAGAGAAATTAAGCGATTCCCCAAGGTCATCAATTGAGCAGATTGGGGCTAAAATGGAGTCTGATTTCAAAGTCTTCCCTTTCATCCCTGAGTTTCTTAAGTGGTACTGGCGTCCTCTTGCACACCCATTGTTTTATTCCTTTGCTCCCCAGCTCTGTATGTATGAAAAATGTTGATTTTTCTCCTGATAATTTGATTTTTAGCTAAGTCAGAATAATTTAGAAGGCAAGAAGAAAAGTATTAGCATTGTTTTAGCCCCCACATGTGTTAGTACACTATCCCTAAGACACACAGTTACTTTGGCACTTAGCACTGCCAGGAATATCAGAAGCTGGAAACCTAATAACCAAGTAATGCTTCTCTTGGTGCAGTTAATTGAGAAGAGGCTGGGGAGTAGTAGGGAGAAGGAAATAGAGCATAGTAGGTGAAATTTTCAAGGAATGTGTTTGTTTTATACAATCAATTCGGTATCTATCTTCAATGGGCCAGATCTGTGTGGCGCGAAGCTTCTACAACTTTGGAGGTTCCTCTTTTAAGGAAAAAATTATAAAATTATGGCCCTTACTGGTGTAACGCAGTGGGTTGGTTGTTATGCTGCAAACCTAGAGGTCACATGTTGATTCCTTATCAGGGTACAGGCCTGGGTGTTAGGTCAGGTCCTCTGTTGGGGGTGATTGAGAGGCAACTGATAAAGGTTTCTCTCACACATCCATGTTTCTGTCCCTTTCTTTCTTCTTCCCTCTCCCTCTTTCTACAAATAAATAGTCTTTAAAAAGGACATAAAAGTATGACCATGCAATTTCTAAGGTCCTCACAGGAATGGGCTGGCCCAAGTACACACAAAATGAAGAAAATAAAAAGAAAACCTGGCAGGATTATTCTACCTCTCACAAACATCTTCCTCTCTAATACTAAGAGTAAAAACAGGTAGCATTGATCCAACATGAGCTGTGCCAGGCACTGCCATTTTGGGACAAGTAACAGTCTACTTCACTCACCAACAACCCTCTTAGTAAGACTATTATTTTTATCACCCCCATTTTACACATGAGGAAAAGGAGAGAGCTAAAGGTATTAGACAACTTGCTCAGGGTCTCATAGCTAGTAAAACAAGGTTGGGGTTATAGACAAAAAAGGGGCTAAATAATACAGCTAACAAGCTCAAGGGAGGCCTGCATAGTGGCCAAACTCAAAGACCTAAAGTAACCACATAGGATGATCTGAAATTCAAACTTCCTAACTAAAAGCAAGTTGTGACAGATAGCCATGTCCTAGGTCGGTAGCTTCCTTGATAAAGGTCAATCTTTACCTTAATTAAGGTTGGCTACTATATTTTATATATCCATAAGTAAGGAGTAATCTGAAAAGGAAGCAATTTTCAAACTCTACACGGAGAAAAATCTCACTTCTTTTGGGAGTCAGTAAGATAGGGGCTCAAGCAATAGAATCAAGCCTCCCTAGACTTGATTTCTGGTTCTCCTCTTTGCTGTGCCATCCAAAAATATACTGATACAGTGTTATACATATATTGTCATGTATAAATTGGAGAAAAATAAAATAGTGATTGTGAATTTTTAAACCTAGAGCTTAGTACATAACAAATACTCAATGTACTTTAAAAACGATTATTAGTCATTATAGATGTTAAGGTGCTAGTTATTATTATTATTTTTAATTTTATTGTTGTTGTATTACATGGCTAGTTATCATTAGTACAGACAGGAAGCGAGTTTTCATTGGCTGAGTAACTTGCTTAAGAAATAAAATGTTATATGGTATAAGAAAACGTCTTTGCTTTTTTCGAGCCACCAGTCTGGCCCTGGAATTCTACCGTTTCTGCAAGTTCCAGCGTTAAATCCCTTCACACACCCAGTTCAAAAGTCTCCATCAGCTTTTTGTTTTCCCTCTGGAATTTTTCCACTTCCCATAGTCTCTGGAGCCACACCTTCGATAATTATGTTTAAAAGCTTTACAGCTCTGGTAGGGTGGGTCAGAAGGTCGGAGTGTCCTCCAATACACCTAAAGGTTGCAGCTTTCATTCCCGGTCTGGGCATGTAGGTGTGTTTCGGGTTCTATCTCCTGTTGGGGTGCGTTGGACATAGGTATGTTATGGGTTCTATCTCCTGTTGGGGTGCGTTGCGGAGGCAACCAAAGTTTCGCTCTCATATCTATGTCTCTTTCTGTCTCTGTCTTCCTACGCTCCCTTCCGATTTCTCTAAAATGAATAAATATGGCCTCCGGTGAGGATTTAAAAAACAAAAAGTCAGTAATAATATTTATTAATTCATAAAATAGTCTCTTCGTTCAGAAAAACATGCACATTTAGCACTCACAAGTGTGGGGGGAGGAAAAGTGCCTTTGGGTGGCAGGAAGTGGGAGGAGACTTTAAAAAGCAACCTTGGGCCTAGGGCCGTATCAGAAGTAAGAAGGTTTTCTTTTTATCAACCACGAGCTCTAATTCTCAATATGGAAAATGCAAAAGGCAAGAAGGTAACTATATTTTAGTGGCTTTGTCTTAGTGAGTCGCTTCATGTTACTCTTTCGCCTCGAGCACAGTGCTTCTTTTGAGAGAGAAAAAGTCCTTTAGGATTTTGCTCTCTACACTTATTTTGTTGTTGTTTAAAGTTCTATATATGGTTGCAGCCTGGTATATTGGAGTGAGGAAATAATAAGGAACGGTTTACCTGTTTTGAGTCAAAGGAAATGCTTTATATTGTCAGAAGAATCATGTATCAGGGCCAGACGGAAATGGTAACAGGGAAAAAGGGGGAGGTGAGGAAAAGTTTAGAAAGAGGCATTTGACTGAGGCTGGAGAATAAAATGAGATCATTTAATCTCTCCACAGGTTCTAAATGAAATGTGGTGAATCTGAGCTTGTCTTCTTTTTTCTTTTCCTTTTTTTTTGTTTGTTTGTTTTGTTTTGTTTTTGTTTTTCCCCCTTAGATCATTACAGCCAAGAAATAATTAGAAGCCACACACGTTGATGAGCAGTGCAGACAGAAACTAAGGGTGAAGAGGCTTTGAGGCTTAGTACTGTGGGGGCTAAAAAAGTCATCTTTCTCCTCCTATCTTCTAAAGTTCTTCTGGCTGGGCTAATAATCAAATTAATAGAGACAGATTAATAGGAGAAAGTAAAGTTTTAATGCATGCTTATGGGGAATTCACATAGACATGGTAAATCCATGAAAATTCTCAAAGGTAGTGACGCAACATTGATACTTGGGACAAAAGAGAAAAGGAAGGGAGGATGGAGTCTTAGATTTCAGTAGGGAGAATGGGGAATTTACAGGTAGTTCAGTAAGAGCTGAATTTACTGAAAGTCCTTGCTTGGTGACTCAGAAACTATGGCACAGGGAGGTATCTAGCCAGCAGACCCCCTGCCTGAACCCCTCTTATTTATCATACTTAATTCAAATTAGGCTAAGGTGAACATCCTGATGTCTCCTCCCTAAAGCAGGTTTCTCTCTCTGAATCTCTTGGAAAGGAAGGGGGGGTTAGAATCCAAAGTTCTTTCCGAGTCTTGTTTCTCTAATAAACTGCTTAAGATCAATATCCCCAAAAGGCAACTTCAGGGTGGCAAAGGTTTGGTTTCTTTCAGTACAGAAGCGTTGGACTCCTGCCAAGGAAACCTGACAGCTTTCAGGGTCTCTCAGAACTGGGTCATTTTTGCCCTTTCAGTTTTAAGACTATTGGAAGAGGCCCAAAAGTGGAAGAGCTTTGCAAATGTAAAATTTGAATGTTAAACTACCGCTGAGTTGTAAAAAGTCATATAAATGTTAATTTGTCCAGACTTCCACTGTGATGGACAATGGAAAGGACTTAGTGAGGGAGCCAGTTAACCTTGGATTTATCTAAAATGCCTACCCATATACCTTTAATTATGTAACCTCCTGTTCTCATCATTTAAAAAACATAGTAATGAATTGTTACCAGATTGCTGTGAGAATTAAATGAAAGAAAATAATGTGTCAAACAATATTTGAGAAAAGTTAGATTCAGTAAATGTTTCTCTGGATCACCCATACCTGCATTGTTCTTGTTTCTTTTGGTTCAAGTAACCAATAAGTGTTGAGTGCCTATAATGAAAGGAGAAGAAATTCTACCTTTGTGGGGTTTACAGTCAAATGCTGTAACAGGGGTTGATGAAATCACAAAGTAAAATGTAACACTACAACTGACAAATGGCGAGAAGAAGGTTTAACTTGATCTGTAAAGACCAGAAATGGTTGCTAACACTTGAAGTGAGATTACAAAAGATTAAGATTTTAAAATAATGTAAATAGCAGTAGGTGGGGGTGGAGCTGAAGGGAATCCTTCTGTCACAGTAACTGGGTTGGAAAGGAAAGGAATGCTTGTGACTAAATGGAACTTGGCAAAGGAGGGTAGAAGAAAATGGAATGGAAGGTAAGAGGCTGGTAGGTTGTATTAAAGACATTTGATTATCTAATTATTTCCCTGTTAAGAACACTAAACCACTGAACAGATGTATAACATCCTCTGGGAAACATTTATTGAAAAGAGGTCAAGAATAAAGAAACGGAAAGAAGTTTATTCCAGGTGAGAAATAGGGTAATGCCGGAGATGTAAGGGTTTCCTCCAAAATAGAGCTTAGTTTCTTCTATTTGTAACCATATTTTCTGTCTTCTTTCATACATTCTAATTGGCTTTCTCTCATTTCTCCACTATTGCTTCTCTGACTTATAAATAAACCGGGGTGTTCAGGTGATATCCAGAGAAGACACACTGCTCCTGGAATTCAGTGAGTGTCTTGGTGTTGTGGGTGTGGCTTACCTTAAGGCAGGTAATGTAACGTAGTATGTCAGAGACCAGAAAATGACTGACTGGCTCCTCTATCCCCAGGGGAAATCCAAAAAGAAGTCAGCAGGAGAAAAAATGGCTTGCAAATCCCAACCAGTAAAAGCTGAAGAGGAACAACATCAGGTTGCTGGTGAATCAAATGTAGAAAGATCCTCAGGGAAGGAGGCCAGGCAGAAAAGACCTCGGACTGATGACAAAGGTAAGAGGTGATCAATTCCCCAAATCCCACTTCTTAGGGTTTAAGAAGCCTGGGGAATTTTTCTGGAGTCTAAAAGAAGTTTTTGTCCTCTCTTCAAATCCTACACTTCCTTGAAAGCTTTCTTTGGTGAGTCACCTGTTAAAACTTACTATTCTCTGTCTCCAAAATTCCACAGTATGTTTAGTTCTAATCATTTTTGTTTCTACTCTGACTAGGAGAAAATTCTGATAAGTTCTCCACTGCATTGGGCCTAGACAGAGAAAAAGACCGAACTGTTTGTTGATGGCCATGGGCTAGCTAAAAAAGGACTGCTCACATTCTTCTATGTTTGTCCAGCTTGGATTAAATTCCCGGTGGCCATTTCCGCGGATGGTTTTGGCCAGGCACCATCAAACTCCAGAAGCTGCCACTTCTTCACATTTGGGCTTGGTGACTCTGCACCTTTCCCATACCCGTCTCACTTCACTGTCTCCCACCCCTTTGCCAATAGCTAATGTGAATTCCTTTTAGGTGACATATCTTTCCTCCCCCTCCCTCCTATTTAAGTATAAAACCACTGGTAGTGTTGTGCTGATATGGCACGGTTGCAGGTTTGATCCCCAGGCAGGAAACATGCAAAAAGTAATCAAAGTGTAACAAGTCAATGGTGTTTTTTCTCTCTCTCTTAAAAAACAAACAAAAAAACAACTTGTAAACTCTCAAGTTGATGGACATGTATGTCTCTTCTACCTAGCCAAGCACCTCGTGGTTTGGACTTCATGTCCCAAAGCCTGTCACCTTTTTAGCTAGTATTTCTGGGTCAATAAAAACCTTTCTTTATAATAAGACTTTTGGCTGTGGAAATTAAAATTTTTGTTCTATCTCGCTGCTGAAGTTAAGGACCTCGAGGAGCAATGGTTTGGGGACAGACCAATTTAAGTTTAAAATCACATTCTTGAAACTCCACTTTGTGTTTTTAGAAGTGAAGATAATGCCATCAGGTCCCAGTCGGGATGGGGATGGAGGGCTGGTTGTAATTTACCTAGAATGATTAGGTAAAATGCCTAAACTATACTCAGTAAATGCTAGTGATTATTAGTATCAATGGAATTGTGGCTTGTTCTGGAGCTCTGTTCTGTAAGCCTTTCCTGAACGGTGTGTGTGAGGTGCAGCATGAGACCTGCGGTCAATGAGAAAGGAGCTGCACTGATGGGGTGGCCTGGCAGGTTTATGGGTAAATGCTTGTAGCATTGCTGAGCGGTTTATCTATTTTGTGACAGATCAAGGCATCACTGAGCACTTAGGAACTGGTCTAAAACATCTATCATTCCCCTGGATTGGAAATGTCTAGGCAACCTCCTTGGAATCTGTGAGTTAAGGAGCTCGAAAGTATGTGTGAGTGGTGGGTAGTTTTAGGAAGTAAAAACTGAAATTCAGAAGTATTAAGTCCTAGGGTTTGAGATTTGTTCCTTTAAGGTTTTGTGGTCTTTCATAAGTCATTGAACTATATACAGTGGAGGCTCTCCCATGCTAACTAAAAGCGATTGTACTTTCGACATTTTGAAAGGTTACGCAAAAGTTAATTATTACTAATTTTATTCCGTTCTTCTTCAGCTTCTTGTTCACAGGAGATGGAGCAAGAAAATAAGAGAGTAAGAATTCGAAAGAAGATACCAATTCCTCCATTGCCCCATAAATTGCCACCAGTTGACATGCTTCATCGAGACATTGTGAGGGCTTGGTGCCAGCAATTACATCTGAGCACCAAAGGCTTGGTGAGGGCCCAGGCTCTTGGACAATGATGCTGGGAGGAAGGGTAGGAACCTTACTTTAATCATTAACTCTCATTAACTCATTTTTCTTATTTTAGAAATTGGAAGCATATAAGAGGCTGTGTGAATATGCTTACCCTAATCAAAAGGTGAGTAATTTGTAGGCAATTAGGCAAAGGGGAAGGTTTTATTACCTATGTTAGTATGAAAAAGTGAGGAAAGGGATTGTCTGAACCCCACCCCCTCCCAAAGGCACATGCCCCATCTTCACTTGTCACCAAGTCTTTGAAGAGTAATAAAAATGAGGCTGCACTTCTACTAGCGGTTCAATCTTTCTAACCCTATTTGTAGTTTGTTCCTGTCTCCCCAAAGAAGGCCAGGATCTTGACAGAAACAAAAAGAAAACTGAAGATGGAAAAGGAGGGAATGACTCCAAAAAGTTTAGGTCTTCCTGAACTGACTGCTCCCCCGAAGGAGGGGGTGCCTACTCCTGGAGGGGCTACTGCTCCCTCTGAGGGCATAGATGGTGTCCCTGCGACAACATCCACCCCGGAAGCTGTGTTTGCCTCCTGGAGCAGAATTGCAGCTAGTTCTGGGAAGATGGAGACAGGTCGGTCATCACAAGAGTCCTCTGGTAAGCCCGATATCAAAAGCTAGTTTTGGTTCAGATGAATAAATAAGGTTAACGGATATTTATCTTTGACCAGCTTTAGGGTATATCAAAATGACCTGAAGGGCTGGTGATTCCTGCTGCCAGGGCCCCCCAATCCCACCCCCATCTCCTTCTGTCCTCCTCCCCCTTAGTTTCTGATTCAGGTCTGAGATGGGGCCTGAGGACGTGCATTAAGTTGCTGGTGTCCTCGCAATGCAATAGCAATCTGTTTGGATTCATTTTTTTTTTCCTCTGTAAGGAATTAGAAGTAAGTGCAGGCTCTAAAATCAACTGTCTGCATTTAAGCCCCGGATCTTCTAACATCTCTTAAGTCAGGGACATTAACAAATTATAAATTACTTCCCAGTTTTGTCACTGTAAAATAGGTTAATACCTATAATGCTTACCTCATAACATAATTACAGGAGGTATAATTAAGGAGCTTAATAAACTTCCTGTTAAAAAAGTTGACACTGCTGAACCTATTTCATGAAGACCATTCCAGAACACTGGTTTAGTCTTTCTATTAAGCCAGAATGGGTAGATTATCCACAGTTATACCTCTTGGACATAAAAAATTATTCTGAGGTGAATGCAATTAAACAAACTCACAACAAAACTCCCCCTTTTCTGCCTAAAGGCAGGATATAAATTCTCCTTGTGCTGGAGATCCTCTTTTTCAACTGAGAGATGCAAGCAAACCTCACTCCTTAGTTTCCTCCCATATATTCACCTTCCCACAGTTCACCAGCCTTAAAGGCCTGAAACTGCTTTCCTTTGTCCTGTCATTTCTCTACAAGTGTATTGTTCTTTGTAGAAGATGTTAATATAAAATGGAACTCTAAGCCACCATTTTGAATTCTTTTTTGTTGTTTTCTCCTATATGGTATGTACTTCACACATTAATAAACTGTTTTTTGTTTATTAATCCATAATCTTTTTGTTACACAGTCCCAGCTGAGCCCTGGCTGGTGTAGCTCAGTGGGTTCAATTCCTGTCATGCCACATGCCTGAGCTGCAGGCCAGGTCTCCAGTTTGAGTGAGCGAGAGGCACCAGTCAATGTTTCTCTCACAAATGAAGTCTTTCTCCCTCCCTTCCCTTTTAAAAACATATAAAGTCTTTCAAAAAAGTTTTTTTAAAGAGTCCCAGCTGAAAGGCTAAGACAGGTCAAGTTTTGTCTCTCCTACATCACCATCTACCACTTCCAGCTAGTTTTTCTTTCTTTTTAAAGTTGTTACAGGAACTGTCTTACATTATTTTCCAAAGGGAACAGGCTAGAGCAGGGTAAGTTAGAATTCTAGGGTTTACATCTCAAGCGCTAGCACCTGAAAAAGAATCAGACCGTGATGCAATTTCTAACATGATAATTTGGCCTTTTACCTCCCCTTCCTTCCCCAGGTGTCAAGTGGTGTGTGATCCATGGGCGAAGTTTCCCTGCAGACACTGAGGGCTGGGTTAAGCTACAGTTTTATGCTGGGCAAGCCTGGGTTCCTGAAAAACCAGGGAAAGTGTGTTCACTCTTCTTGCTACCTTCCTGTACCCTGCCACCCTCACACCTAGAGGATAATATGTTGTGCCCCAGATGTGTTCACAGGTAATTATTTACCTAGTACTTTACTACAAACTAAAAGTGGGCACCTGGATTTTAGTTGAGGGAGAGGAAGGGATGTGTGTTTACCGTAATTAACTCTGTATTTTAACTATAAGTTACCAGTAATGAGTTTCAAGAAAATTATCACCCATTAGCATGTGGTGTGATGGTTGCTGAACACCACAGCTGAGGAAGGATAGCAGTCTGAGGTGGTGGGCCCCTCAGGCCACACTCCCCTCCACCAATCTAGGAGTGCCAGTCCCCTGAGCCCTGGCACAATCAGTGTAGGCTTATCATTTTTTCCCTTATGTCTATCCTGTTTTCTGCCTCAATTCTCTGCCAAGCAAGTTAAATACAACTGAGGTCACTTTGGATAGCTCTTTGATGACCTTCTGAGGTCCTTGGGAAAATGGTAAAAGATTCATTTTGGGGCCTCTCCTGCCTATGGCTGAATAGAACAGGAAACGTGTTAAGAGACATAACTGGCTGAAAATGCCATTCGAAGAGGACTTGGTTACATGCTTTCCACCCACTATCCTAAAGTCTAAGGGCAGTTTTTTATTGGTATTCCAGCAGTGGGTTTCTTGTTATTTCTCATTTGATTTTTAAAAGATGACAATCATTTTATTTGCTTTATAGGAATAAGGTGTTAATGAAAAGCTTCCAGTGAGATGATGATGCCAAAAAAAAAAAAAAAAAAAAAAGAATACAGCTACGATTACAATAAATGGTGGAAAGATGACTACAATCAGCTCTGTGGTGCCACTGATGGCGGAACTTCAGATTGCTCAGATTCCCTCCATGCTTCCTGTTTCCGGGGCCCACAGACTGGTGGGTAGCAGGTCTTACCCTCAGATTCCCAACATGCCTGCTACCTCATCTGTCTGTCGTGATATAGACATTTACATTTTAAAGTGGAAAAGCATTTCACAAATTATTCATTGCAGTTAATAAGATGAAAAAGTCACACCATTGAAGGATTAACTCTTCTGAAACCAGTGACCTCAGCAGCTCCTTCATGGTGGGAACCTTGTGGAGGGAGTGAAAAAAGCCATGAGTAAACTCCCACGCTGGATTCCTACCTCAGAGTTCTGGCTCTGTAAGGGGCTGCTGCTGCCTTTTAACAACTTCCAACTGCTGTCTTAAGCCAAAGGAAAAGCTGTTAGTCCTTCCATTCTCAAAAAACATGTTCTTAATATACAAAACATTTTTCAAAATGTTATTAATCTGAGATTTCTATGGTGTGTCTCTGGGATAAAAACATAGGGCACCTTGCTGGTATTATTTCCACTTGTAACTGGTATGTTTCTGCTGTTTAAACTGTTCAAGATTATTTCTTAGTCATAAATACATGATATGTTTTAAATGTGTATGTAAAATAATCCATCTGTTGTGTTTAGGAAACTGTTGTATGCAGATTGTTTTTAGTGTTCTTAAGTCAGGATGATTAAGCTACAAGGCATGATTATTAGTAGTAGTCATTTTTTCAGTGTAATGATATAAACTGTATTCTTACTATTGCATGTATGTTTTAATTTTGTTTTTTAGCCTTTTCCCTTTATTCATTGGATTACTCAAGTTACTATTTTATTTTCTTACTCTTTATTTTTATTAATTTGGGAACTCTGCTTTGCTTTCCAATTCTGCTTATCCTGTTCCTAGCACACAAAAATAAACCTAAGATTCTCTCTATGTAAAATATGTCCTATTCTACCATTAAGATAGTTTATTTACCCCTCCTTACTACCCCAGCAAAATAAAATCTCTAAAGTCACATTCCCCAACTCTTTCTAAAACCCACAAATCCCCAAAATAACTATAAAGTTTTAATTACCTTACTCTATTACCCCTTTACTATTTTTATCCCATGGTTTCCAAATATTATTTCAAGGAAGGGAATTCATAATAGTATTGTCTGTGGTATGGTCTTGATGGGAAGAGTCAAGAGAAAATACATTTTTTTCCATTTAGAAATGAAAGTTAACCACAAAGATATGTCCCTGCTCAAAAGCGCGTGTGTGCAAGGTATGAGGTGCAATAAGAATGTGATGTGAGGAATGTTGAGCCCCCCTACAAATTTTTCTCAGATCCCGAGGGCCACAGAAGACTCCAAAGTTGGGGCTTCAGTAACACCTGGGTTGCAGGGCCAGATCTGGGGTCGGGGCATGAGAAAGACAACTGATTCACATTTCTCTGGTGCTGAAGCAACGGTTTTAGAGTGGGAGGTCCTGCCAACATTGTTGACTGAGGCAAATTAATCTGCCAGTACAAAGTCTAAACTCTGACAGGAAACAAAAGCGGAAGTAAGTGGCCATATCTTCCGAAGAGCCCCAGCCCTAAGGAACAGAGGTAGGAAGGAGAAAAAAGATGGAAAATTTTTGTAAATACTAATTCACTAAATTGGAATTGTTAAGTTTTATTTGGCAACATGGGGCATATAGACAAAAACTGGTTATTTCCATCTTAGCCAAGTATTCAAATTTATCTCCAGGAATGAATGGTACAAACAGAAATGAACTTTCTGTTGGGATGCAGTATATGATATAATATCCTTGCCAAATAGATCTAACAGGAACTTAAAAGGCAGCAATTAGTCTTGATTATACCTGTGGCTTATAACTAAACAAAATTGTGTAGCAATTAGGTGTGCCCATATAATAAAAATCTACAGAGCTATGCTCCTAAAATATGTATAGTTTACTATATGTAAGTTATACATTACTTTTTTATAAGATTTTTATTTATTCATTTTTTAGAGAGTAGAGACGGGAGGGAGAAAGAGGGTGAGAAACATCAATGTGTGGTTGAGTCTGGCCCTTGATCCAGGCATGTGCCCTGATCAGGAATTGAACCATAATCCCTTGGTTTGCAGGCCAGTGCTCAGTCCACTGAGCCACACTGGCCAAGGCAGATGATTTTTTTTTTTTTTTTTTAAAGATTTTATTTCATCACCTTTAGAAAGAGAGAAAGGGAGAGAGGGAGAGAGTTATTAATGTATGGTTGTGTTTCACCTGCCTCCAGCCACAGACCTGACTAGAGACCTAGTTTGCAACCTTGTTATGTGCCCTGGCTGGGGAATCGAACCTGCAACCTTTGGGTTCGCAGGCCGGCGCCTTAACCACTGTGCTACCAGCCAGAGCTGATTTTTTTTTTTTTTTTTAAGATTTTATTTATTCTTTAGAGAGAGGGGAAAGTAGAGAGAAACATTGCAGTTGCCACTCTCACTCCCCCAACCTGAGATCCAGCACATAAACTACGCATGTGCCTTGATGGGGAATCAAACCAGTTACCTCTGTTTGCAGGCTGGTACCCAATCCACTGAGCCGCACCAGCCAGGGCTGTGTATTTCTCTTTAAAAGTGTCCTGGTTTGGCCCTGAATGGAGTTGCTCAGTGGGTTGGGCATCCTTCTAGAAACTGAGAAGTCACTGGTTCAATTCCTAGTAAGGGTACATGCCTGGGTTGTGGGACTAGGTCTTTGCCTAGGGGCATGAGAAAGGCAACTGATCCATGTTTCTCTCAAGCTGATGTTTCTCACCTATTCTCTCCCTCCCCTCTCCTCTCTAAAAATAAATAATTAAAATCTTTAAGAAAGAAAAGAAGTCCTGGCTAGTGGTCCAGTGGATAAGGCCCCGGCCTACGAACCCAACGGTGGTTGGTTCAGTTCCCAGCCAGGGCACATGTAACTGGGTTACAAGCCAGGTCTCCAGCCAGGTCCATAGCTGGGGGCAGGTGAAAGGCAACCATACACTGATGTCTCTCCCTCTCTTCCTTCCCCTCTCTCTAAAAAATAATAAATAAAATCTGTAAAAAAGAAAAAAAGAAAAGGTGTGCCTTTAAATAAATAAAGTGTCCATCATGGTTTGAATGATAAAGTACAGTTCTAGTTAAAAGGATGTTTTTGTAATAATTGGGAAAATTTGAATATATACTATAGCAATGTTAAATTCTTGGTTGTGGTTATAAAGGATTTTATATATGTATATGTGTGTGTGGGAGTGCATAATCTCCAACATTGTTTTATAATTAATGGGTTTTTGTGTGTGTATATTTATATATATATATACACACACACACAAAATACACAAAGAATATTGCATTACCCATTGACGATTGGTTAATGAGCCACAGAATATATAGATGTACACAACTTTTATGCTTGAAAATTTAAAAATAACATTTATTTTTTACATCTGGAATAAAGTATATGTGCTGCTGAAGCAAGCACTAAAAATATATTTTATAATAAAATAATTGCATATATGAAAATATACTTTTGAAATCCAAGTCAGATCATGATGCTGCTCAGAACCTCCTCATGGATCCCATTCCATTGAAAGGAAAAGTCAAAATCCATGTAATGACATTTCAGATCTTCCCTCAAGTGTCTCCTACCCTCACCTCTGATCTCATCTCCAGCACCCTGCTTTTGTTGTTCTTTCATCATGTTTAACATTGCTTCTACCTTAGGGCCATCTATCTTTGTCCTCCCTATCTAATGTATTACTACACAATTAATATAACGTGGCTACAATCTGATGCAGTGACCTGACCTGTGAGAGGGGGATTACAAAACAAACAAGATAGCAGGACTGTAAGTTGGGTGAAATGTTAGTGATTTGCAAAAATTAAAGGAGTCAGAAGTCTAAGACCTGGGTTTCAGGACCAGTCATGCTATCTTATTTATTTATTTATTTAAATAGTTTTTTTTGAAAGATTTTCTGTATTATTTTTAGAGAGGGTAGAAAGAAGAGAGGCAGAGGGGAAGAGAAACATCAATGTATGGTTGCCTTTCACCTGCCTCCAGCTACGGATCTGGCTGGAGACCTGGCTTGCAACCTGGTTACGTCCCCTGACTGGGAATCGAACCTGCAAACTTTGGGTTTGCAGGCTGGTGCTTTATCCATTGTGCCACCAGCCAGGGCTTCAGTAATGCTATTTTAATTACTGGTTGATTTTGTTGTATCTGTGGCCTGTATAGCAGTGACATAACACAAGGTATTTCCCAAAAGTATTGAGACGGTGCCAATATAATTAAAACACTTTGTAGCCACAATACTTTCAGGACAGACCTTGTATTTATTCCACAGAATTGAAAGAATTAATGAGAGAACATATGCAACACTTCACAAATTGAAGGTCTATGTAAATATCATGACTTTTATTAAGTTTTTCTTAGCTTCTATTCTATTTCCTATTGATTCATTTTACAGAGAAAGAGAGGAAAAAGAGAGAGAGAGAAACATCGATATGCTGTTCCACTTATTTATGCATTCATTGGTTGCTTTTTGTATGTGCCTGAAGATTGAACCCAGAACCTTGGTATATTAGCATAATGCTCTAATCAATTGACCTACTCAGCCAGGGCCTAGTTTCTATTCTTCAATCTTAAGTTTTCCCAAGCAAAATGATCCCTGGCCCACCAGTTTGCTTCCCATTGGTAGGCTATTTTGAGACATTTTGCATAGCTAGTGCCAACAACAGAATTTGAGTGTTGCTAGCAAGATTAGTAAATTAGGAATTTGTGTTACTCAGAGCAAAGATGAGAATGTGAGTCCGCTGATTAACTCATATTTTGTCCTTATTCTTTGCAGGGAAATGTAATTTGAGAGACTATAAACAAGCATTTATATAAGCCACTTGTTGGGAAGGCAGTAATGGTATAAAGTCATAATTATTTTATCAAATAGTTTTTGCCTAATTTTTGGTATAAAGCAAGGTCAGAGAAGGTAGAAGGATAGAGAAGAGGAGGGAATTGTCATTTATACATAACTCCCTTCACACCCTGTTTTGCTTTCACCTCTAATTATTGGGATAAGCAACATTTATTTTTTCTTAACTGATAATAGTATCTCATTCTTGAATGTGACCATGAGACCTGTTGGCGGAATGTGCTCACCTCAGCAGAAGTGGTCCAGAAGTTATCATATTCAAGAAGAGGACTGATACTGGCCAGTTCAGCAATGCTTCAGGACAGACCTAAAAGAGGGAAGAAGACTGAAGAAGCCACTGCCTTGATATGACTAAAAGATTTATGATAAATAACTCAGACAATATTCAAGAAAACAGATCAAGGATGGTGAGCACACAATACCATATAGGTGATATATTATAGAATTTTACACCTGAAACCTATATAATTTTATTTATCAACGTAATCCAACACATTCAATTAAAATTAAATAAATAAATACATAGAAGCAGCAAAAGAAAATATATCAAGTTTATACTACTTAAGTATATACTACTTATAGTAGTAGCCTTAGCTATTCTTACTTCCACTTCTGAATCCTGCACCCAAAAAGCCTCTAGTAAGGTTGATAATAGCGCTGATCCAAAAGAGGAAATAGTACAGTTTTAATGAACTTCAAATAGAAAAGAAAAGATAGAATAAGCCACTTACCATTTAACAGTTCATAGATTGGAAAATGGTTTCTTATAATTGATCTCTGTTTACTGGAGCTCACATTCCCCTGGAAAATGTCAATGTTGTTCCTAAATTGATTTCTAAGTCAAGTGGTTTGGCCTTGTTCTTTTCCCATCGTTGAGGGTAATCATAATTTCAGAAGAAAATTATGTGTTGATGTGTTCAGAGAAGAAGTACCACAAAGTGAGTATTCCTTACTTCTCTTTCTTCAAGGCAAACAGATAAAGGAGGTAGGGCATAGTGGTATGGTGATCATGCAAGTGTGCCTTTCAGCTTTGCATTGCAGAGAGGGTAATTGCTCACTGGTCCTAACTTGAACTTCACCACTCTCTTCACACCTATGCTATAACTCCCATCTGCTATGCCCGCCCCTGAGTGCAGCATTCTGAGGTAGACCTCTCTTAACTATTAACACTCAAGGGCTCCTCGTTAACTTTGCTTAAACTTTCTTAGAACTATACTGCAGCTCAAAACTCTTCCTACCCAAGCCACCTTGCCTCTCCTTCGCCAGGGTCAGAACCACATCATGGTCTGACAGTTCTCCCAGTCTCCTGGCTTTCTTCTCATTTGCCTTCACATTTGCCTACAATAAATCTCTTGCACATCTCATCCCATCTTGGTATTTGCTCCTTGGTCGGCATGACCAAATATAGATATGGTGTCAGGAGCAGTCAGAAAAAAAAAAAAAACATGATAATTTGGAATTCTAGAACTGGCTCACCGTTCTGCTGATGAACACAAAATAACACCATTCTGAGTGCCATGTAGAGTGGATAATCCTTGACACACAGTGATGGCCCAATTACTGAAGAAGACGTCACTGAAGGGGACCAGAAAGTGTCCTGGTAGAAGGGAATTCCCTTGCAAATGCAAGAATTCAGGCATTTGGAAAATATAGGCATAAAAGGGTCTACAAAGACAGTGGAGTTAGTTGGTAATTGGTAAGTTCTATTAATGACCATCAATGGGATAATGAGAAAATGAGGGCCATTAACGAGCACTGAAATGCTAAGTATAATGAGATGTGATTGGGGACTTCTGGCAAAGGTGGAGATGTAGGTAGTCACACTTTGCCTCCTTCCACCGCCATAAGAAGGATTACATCTACCTCAAAACAAAAAACAACCACAATTACCAGAAAATCGAACAATACGGAAGTCCAACAAACAAAGATATAAAGAAGCAATTTTCATCCGGATAGGTAAGAGTGGCAGAGACAGGGAGCCAGGCATAGAGTACATGGTGTGGCAGTAGAAGCAGCAGTGGTGGCAAGGCAGTGGCTGTGGCCAGCTGGCAGAAAGAGCAGGCACACATTATTAAAGCTGGAAGGGATACCTGGGGAGTCCCAGGCCACACCAAGCAGTTCATGGGAAAATAAATCCTCATTGCTTCTGTCTGTTTCACCACCTTGTGGTGCAGTGTGTGGGGGGAGAGTCAGAGAGGGAACGATGTCACTTGTTCGGCACTCACCCTTTTCTATTCAGCTCACCCACTTACTGCATGCAACTGGCCCTCTTCTAGCTTTTGCCCTCACGATGGTTCCCAGAGTGGGTGGGTTTGTACATGCTCTAGGACTATGTTGAGCTCTTTAAATCAACTCTCCTGAGGAACCAGCAGTTTTTTCTGCTGCCCCAGCCTCCACTGGTTTTCACAGACAGAAACAATGAGGCTTTATTTTCCCAGCACTGGTAGTGTGAGCTGCGCGGTGTGGTCCGGGACTGCGATTGCTCCTCAGGTGTCCCTCCCTTGCTGCCCTGCCTTTCCACCATGCCCACTCAGCCCAGCTCCTGGTATCCACCCTCTTACCCATTGGATGAGTATTACTTCTTTGTATCTTTGTTGGACTTCCTTGCAGTTGGATTTTCCGGTAATTGTGGTTGTTTTTTGTTTTGATTTAGATGTAATCCTATGGTTGTGGGAGGAGGTGAAGCATGTCTACCTATGCCTCCATCTTGGCCAGAAGTCCTGTATTTCTTTCTTTTAAAGAAGATTTTATTTATTTGTAATTTTAGAGAAAGAGGAAGGGAGGGAGGGAGGGAGAGAGAGAAACATGGATGTTAGACAGAAACCTTGATCAGTTTGCCTCTTACAGGCACACATTCCAGGATGGACAAACATTCAATCCAGGCATGTGCCCTGTCTGGGAACCATACCAGCAACCTTTACTTTGTGAGATAACACTCACCAAACTAGCCATACTGGCCAGGGTCTGGACTTTCTTTCTTTTTTTCTTTTTAAGGTTATGTATATATATATATATATGTATATGTGTGTGTGTGTGTGTGTGTGTGTGTGTGTGTGTGTTTCAGAGAGAAGAGCAGAGAGGGAGAGAGAAAGGGAGAGAAGCTTCATTGTATGGTTGCCTTTCACCTGCTTCCAGCTAAGGACCTGGCTGGAGACCTGGCTTGTAATCTGGTTATGTGCCCTCACTGGGAATTGAACCAGCAACCCTTGGGTTCACAGGCTGGTGCTTAATCCACTGAGCCACACCACCCAGGGGTTGGACTTTATTTCTTACCTCCCTTTGCCTAGAACAATAGTGTGGTTTCTCCATTTTTTATTTGGAGTGTTTCCTTATTTTGCTTATTAAGAGATAGTATCTTTGACCCTACCTAGGTGGCTCAGTTAGTTAGAGCATCACCCAGATACACCAAGGTTTCAGGCTTGATCCCTAGCCAGGGCACGTACAGGAGTCAGTTACTGAATGCACAAATAAGTGGAACAATAAATGATGCCCCTCTCTCTTTCTCTTTCCCCTCTAACAATCAATAAAAATATTTTTTAAAAGATATTATCTTGTAAACTATTGGCTTGTGAAATTGTAATTCCCATGGAGAATCTGTGCTAAATAAATTGCTGACCAAGTCAATTCAGTCTCTGAGCATAACTTTTGCTGCCTCTCCAAACAAAGAAGAAAACAAAACAGAGTTCCATGATTCAGAATTTTTTTCAAAAGAAAAAAAAGCAAAAATGCTCATTTATTCTTAATCAATATATAAGCTCTGTAATTATTGCTATAGTTCAATAGTCCTTTTAAGTGGGAATTTCTTGAAATGAAAGATGTAGCAAAAGTTGGGAACATTTTTCAGTGCAATTTCATTTTTCTTCTCAGGAGACTAAAGAAATCAGTAGTTGGTTCTTTCCACCTGGAAGTGATACTGAACTATATTTTCCAAACTGTTTCTCAGAAACTTAGGTTTTAGCAGATGCCTTATGGGTTTTATTTCTTAACTGGAGTCACTACGCTTTCATCTATTATATATTGGTGCCCCATAAACAGTTATTCTTTAGAGCATGTTCCTCTAATTTTTTTAAAAAGGATTTGAAAATACAATGCATTTATAAATACTTAACTGATAATATAGTACATAAAATTTATTTGAAATATGTAATGCATTTTTATTTCAGAAGTCTGTTATTAACAAAAATATTAAGATGCAAGTATTGGCCCTTGTTGGTATGGCTCAATGGATTGAGCACCAGCCTGCAAACCAAAGGGTAGTTGGTTTCATTCCTAGCCAGGGCACATAGCAGGGTTGCAGGCCAGGTCCCCAGTTGGGGACATGTGAGAGGGAACTACACACTGATGTTTCTCTCCCTCTGTTTCTTCCTTCCTTTCCCTCTTTCTAAAAATAAATAAAATCTTTAAAAAAAAAAAAAAAAAGATGCAAGTCTTCATAAAATTTTTTTTCTTTCTTTTTAATAACTGTCCTTTGGCCTAAGTCTACATTGCTCTCAAGCATTGAGGTAAATACTGAGCCCCAAATTTAACTAGGTGAAATATTTAGAATAATTTGTTGGAACTAATTAAGATCCTTCTCTGAACTAGGTGCTGTGCTGAGTGCCAGGAGAATAAAGATGGCTTTGATAGTTCAGTTTGTTTGTTGTTCCCACATATGAGTGAAATCATATGGTACTTGACTCTCTGGCTGGCTTACAAGGATGGACCCAGAAAAACAACAAAATTTCTTTATAAAAAATTTTGTATTTACCTGGCTGGTGTAGCTCAGTGGATTGAGCACCAGCCTGAGAACCCAAGGATTGCTGGTTGGATTCCCAGCCAGGGCACATAAACAGGTTGCAAGCCAGATCTCCAGCCAGCTCTGAAGCTGGAGGCAGGTGAAAGGCAACCATACTTGATATTTCTTTCCCTTTCATACTCCCTCCCTTACTTCCCCCTTCTCTAAAAATAGTGAATAAAATCTTTTTTTTTTAATTGTGTACTTATTCTTACATGTTTAAACTTCAGTTATCTTTAAAATATACTTTATTTGATGCAATACACGTATTGAGATGTTCTTTTCACTGCTCAAAAGTTTTAAGCTTATCAATTTTGATGCCTCTTAGTGCTTTTGCTGTTTTTTATTTCACTTCTTTCACTTTGGCAAAATATTTCCTTTTGAGGACATTTTTATCCAAGGAAACAAGCAAATAAAAAGTTTCTGGCGTAGAGATGAGGTAAATAGGGAGGGTGGGGAAAAGGGATGTCATGCCATTTTTGGTCAAAAACTGCTGAACACTCAACATGGTGTGGGCAGGTGCACTCATAAATCACTCATCATGAAATGGACAAATGCATTGAGTCTTCAAAAAAATTCACTGAAGCCAAATGCAACCTCTTATAATAATGCCAGGTGGTACACTGATACAGAGGGTTCCTAAGACACCTAGCAAGATAGCCTGTACTATAAGGGCTCCAGAAAATACTTGTTTTTTGTGGGGATCCCCCTTCATATTTTACTTACCATACCTGTTCTCCGGGACTATCCCTGCTGTCACAAAAAGTATAAAAGCAAAATAAGTAGACAGCAGGCTGACAGCTATGGGGTGGGAGTGGTTTGGAGGTAGAGGGATTGAGAAAAAGGAAAAAAATGAACTTGTGGGCACAGACAACAGTGCGGTGATTGTGGGGAGGGGAGGCCAGGAAAGTGGACGAGGGTACAGAGGATAAATGGTAATGAAAAAAATTTGACTTTGAGAATTTTTTAAAACATACACATTTAACTTTATCATTGCCATTTAAACCTTCATTTTATAAAATACAAAAAAGGAATTTTTTTTTAAAGATTTTATTTAATTATTTTTAGAAAGAGGGGAAGAGAGAGAGGTAGAGAGGGAGAGAGACATCAATGTATGGTTGCTTTTCACCTGCCTCCAGCCACAGACCTGACTGGAGACCTGTTTTACAACCTTGTCATGTGCCCTGGCTGGGGAATCGAACCTGTGACCTTTGGGTTCGCAGTCCGGAGCCTTATCCACTGTGCTACCAGCCAGGGCCCAAAAAAGGAATTTTTAAGAATTCTGTATCACCAAATACTTTTCTTTTAAAATATTTTATTTATTATTTTTAGAGAGGAGAAGGGAGGGAGGCAGAGAGGGAGAGGAACATCAATGTATGGTTGCCTTTCACCTGCCTCCAGCTACAGACCTGGCTGGAGACCTGGCTTGCAACCTGGTTATGTGCCCTGGCTGGGGAATAGAACCAGCACCTTTGGGTTCGCAGGCCTGTGCCTTATCCACTGAGCCACCAGCCAGGGCTGTATCACCAAAACAAACAAACAAACAAACAAATAAATTTATATCACCAAAATTTAAACAACAGAAATAGCAATAGCTTTGTAAATGTAAATTTTATACATTAAATCATGTAATTAAAGTTTTTTTCAATATGAAAACTATACAAGTGAAATAAATGGCAAAAGGACCTAATAGCAATATTTTGTTATTGTGGATTATTAGTTACCTTTAGGACCTAAACAAAAATGATTCTGAATAGTCAGACTTCTTTTGCTGTGTTTCATATTTACCTACTATATTCTGAGTCAAGCTACTTGACCAAAAAGTCTGACTAAACAGGCATTTAGCTTTATAACAAGTTTTACCATCTTCAAAGAATGACATGACATTGCTAATGTTATCTGCTGGTTCCAGTTTGACAATATACAAAAAATTATATCAACTCTATGGAAATTCAAACAGATACCAAATCATGAATAACTATGCACAGTTTAGTAAAGTGGAATTTTAAGTTTTCCCCAACTTAAAATCAGTGAACTACATCATGAACTATAGTTGACCTGGTTTCAGGAAACACATTTGAGAATTAGGTTTCTGTCCTCAGCTCATCTTCAATCAAGGGCAGGGATTTTGGAGGCCACCAGGCTGTTGACTTTGTGGATTGTGGAAGTGAAGGAACAAGGGCGGACTTGCTTGGAATTGACAACAACGGTGGTCCTGGCTCTTCCCACTTCTCAGGTACAACCAAATCTTTGTCCGCTAGATCAGCAGATCAAATGAACAAGGACCTTCCAACAGTGGCAGAAATGTCACTGTAGCTGTGACCTGTTGGATCAGTGAGTGGATTTCAGCTTGGGTAGCTTTCTGAGATTTTTCTCTGGGTGCACTTGTCACCTTTGGCAGTTTCATCACACCAGCTATCAAACTGCAATCTTTCAAGGACCTCCCCACTTCGATCATTGAGATGACTACCACCGGTTTCTGAACACTTGTATAACTAATCTTTTAGGTGTTCGACCACATTATTTAGGTATTTCATGAGCCCAGGATCAGTAGTTACAAGCAAAGTGAGTCCGTATTTATTCACTCAAGTAAAGGTTTCCGAGGAATAGACGCCACGCTGATATAAAATACTGTTGATGCCAAATGAGAACTCCACCAGGATTTCGGCGCTCCCGCGCAGGGCGATACCCTGCTCCCGGGTGAGCTGCCGTGCCACAACCAGGCCCACGACTTCTGCGTGTGCCTCCGTGCTCCGCAACCACGCTCTCAGGGACCACGCTCGGGGACCGCACTCCAGGACCGCGCCATGGGACCGCGTTCAGGACCACCTTCGGTGACCACCAGGCTCGGGCTCTGAGAGGCACCGCAGCGTCTCCCTGACTTTGAGAATTTGAGTGTCATAGTTTGGTAATAAAGTCTGTGACCAACATTTATACCATATGCTTTTGCAGCAGCACAGAGGGTGCATTCAATCAAAAGGGGCTTGGGTGGAATGAGGAAGACAGGACGAAGCTGCGGCAGTCTGAGTAACTAGCATTGATTGCGCCTTTATCTGAGCTAGACACAATTCAAGTTTCTCGATTGACCAAAGGGGGATCCAAACATGTCTGGCTGTTGCCCTCCGGCGTATGATATCTGGGGAAATAAACAAATAAAAATTCCAGATATATACCGAATTACACATTTAAACGGATTGTCTGTAGGAAAACAGTAGGGGACTAATAGGAGCAAACCCTGAGGGACACTGAAAGAATGTATCACACGTGCTCAAGTCAATTTCAGTACAGATGGTGATAGTATTACAATATATAAACGTTTCAAATTAACATGTTGTACAACTTAAATTTGCATGTTAGTTGTCAAACACACTCAATTTAAATAATATAAACTTAAAGAACTAAGAGTCAAACCAGCTTAGAATAAATGCAGAGCATGGCAGAATGGGCTAACTAGAGGAACAAATGAGATTAGCAAAATCCAGACAGGAAGCTGCAAGAAATACATACAAATCTGTCTTTTCTTATTTTTTTAAAAGATTTTTTTTTTTTTTTACTTACCTTTAGAGAGAGGGGAAGGGAGGGAGAAGGAGATGGGGAGAAACATCAACGTGTGGTTGCTTTTTGCATGCCCCCAAAAGGGGACCTGGCCCCAATCCAAGCTTCTGTCCTGACTGGGAATCTGTCACCTTCTGGTTCTCAGGCTGGCACTCAATCCACTGAGCCACATCAGCCAGGGCCACACACAGTTCTTTAAACAGTAACAAGAACAACAACAACAAAATTGTAAGGATAATAAAATATGAAGGGTACAAAGTAAATTTAAGGTACGTAACAAATCACAATGTGTAGACCTTATCAGAATTCTAATTAAACAGATTGTTAAACAAGAAAATGAGAGAAAATATATTAGACAACTTTAAATACTGCTGGATATTTATCAGACTGAATAGCTTGATAATAGTAATTATTTAAAATTATTTTTAGATATGAAAAAGATAGTATAATTATACTTAGAAAAACACTTCCACCCCTCCATCCCCAAATTTATGAATAAAATGGCATGAAGTCTGTTAGTTCCTTCAAAATAACCCAGGGAAATAGGTGGTAGTTTAGATGAAATGAGATTGGTTGGAAATTAGTCATTGTTGAACCTGGATGATGGCTATATGAAGGTTAGTGATGTTATTGTCTGCTTTGTACAAGTTTGAACTTCCTTATAATGTAAAATTTTCAAAAAATAAAGAAAACCCCTAGAAAACAAATAAGATCATTATATTGTAATAAATGCTGAGAATAAAAACAATGGTAATTAAAGTTTTCCCAGGTGAATTTTCGTCCTAGCCTAAAACGGTGGGATCAATTCAGGCTACCAAGTTAGTTCCTCCCTAAATCGCTTGGAAGAAAGCCGGCCAGGTAAGGAGGGACACACCCAAGTAGGTAGAAGGAATGCTTTCTTAGGTGAATTTCCTTGAGTTGATTCCCTTTCTAACCTGAAAAGAAAGGAGCCAAGATTTCAATCATTATCTGCTCAGTCCAAAACTATTTGGTCACTCCCTAATCTAGTCTGCTCTTTCAGACTTTTAAGTGCACTTACTTTGGTGACTTCTTTATCCTGAAGGCATATTGGAACATGGATTCCTGGAGGTCTGAGGTGGAGTCTCATCATTTATTTTTTAAACATTTTTGTTTTTCACTAAACTGAAGCTGAGCCCTTGCAGGCCACATTTTTAATATAGTACAGATACACTAAATTAAACTGATCTTAGCTCCCTGGGTCCTGAGACTAATGAACCAAACCATTGTCCCAGGGCAAAGAAAGCCCCTTGAGAGACCACTGGATGCCATTGCTGCCATATTATTTGCTAATATTTTCTTTAGTAGCTCTGGCTCCTTAAAGGGATATAAAAATATCTCTGACTTCTTCAGATCTATCTCTTGTCACACCCTGCCTCCAACATTATGCTTGTTCAATTTCCACATGCTTATAGTTCCTTCTGCATTCTTTTAAAAAATTAATTAATTAATTAAAAAGCTTTTATTTATTACTTTTAGAGAGAAGGAAAGGGAGAGAGGTAAAGAGGGAGAGCAACATCAATGTAGGGTTGCCTTTCACCTGCCTCCAGCTACAGACCTGGTTGGAGACCTGGCTTGCAACATGGTTATGCGCCCTGGCTGGGAATCGAACTAGTGACCTATGGGTTTGCAGGCCAGCACCTTATCCACTGTGCCACCAATCGAGGCTCCTGCTGCATTCTTTAGTCCACAGCTTGCTTTTCAAGTTTTGTCTCTTGCTGTTCCTATTCTGCACATCCTAACCCTTTCCTTTTATTTAGTTTATCAGTATGACAAGCTTACTATCTGTGTTTAAAGGTAAATTCAGCCCTGGCTGGTGGCACAGTGGAAAAGGCACTGTGAACCCAAAGGTAGCTGGTTCGATTCCTAGCCAGGGCACATAACTAGGTTGCAGGTCAGCTCTCCATCCAGGACTGTAGCAGGAGGCAAGTGAAAGGCAACCATACATTTATGTCTCTCTCCCTTTCCCTCTCTCTAAAAATAATAAATAAAATCTTTTAAAAAAAGGTAAATTCATGCCTGCAATCCCAAAGGTCACTGGTTCAATTCCTAGTCAGGGCATATAACCATGTTGCAAGCCAGGTTTCCAGCCAGGTTCGGAGATGGAGGCAGGTGAAAGGCAACCATACATTGATCCTTTTCTCCCTTTCTTCCTCCCTCCTTGCCCTTCTCTCTAAAAACAATGAATAAAACAAAAATCTTTATAAAAAGTAAATTTATGAGGGATTATATTATTCAAACCCTACAATTTAAATCTAACCCCACCCCCCAGTAAGTGACACCCCCATGGGCTTAAATCAGTTATACAATACCTCCTTTCATAATAACGTCATTTAATCCATCAACATTAATGTCTAAGAAATGTTTAAAACTCTATTGTTTCTTCAATTTTAACTTGTCTGCAAGAGTTTTTTACTTAAAATTTTCTCCCAGGTTTTTATTCCTTAAGGTTAAACATCTTTTTTTTTTTTTAATTACAGGTGAGACAGCAATGCAAGATGACAGCCACCATAGGCTCAGTCAATTTATGAAAACTGAATATACAGCCTTAAAATAGACAGTGGACCTAGATACTCAGAAGCACCCCCCTTTGTAAGATTTGTAACAAAAGTTAGTATGAATGGACTTAATAATTCTAACGGGGTGGTGGACCCAAGAGTGCTCGCAAAAGGGCAGAATTCATAGAGCATCAAAGTTGCCCCACAGAAGCCTCTGAGCTTAATGATGTCTAACGAGAATGTGAAACTCCTCAGCCACCTGAAGGAAGGTTACAGCCATTTCGCAAGAAGAAAAAACACAGGCCTACCCCTCCCCCATTTATTTTAAGCAGCCTTCATTTTCCACAGTCATAAATTCTTTAGATACGCTTGTAGACCTCAAAGTACTAGAAAGAGAGCTCCCATTCAAAGGCAATTTATCTTAATTACGCTGTAAATGATAGTATTTTTTTGTCCAGTTGAAATATATAAGTTGTGCTATAACAAAAATACATAATAAGTAAATACACAAAAACTATGAGTGACATCAATTACCCAGTAACCGAAAACCTGCTTACTAGACAAGTTAGGAGATAAAGCAGATGAACTTATCTCGCTATCAGATAATGGGAAGGCAGGAAGAAAGGAACTCAGTTGAGAAACAGGAAGTAGAAGGAGACATTTGCTTATAAAAGGAGAAATCGGTCTAGAAACCCTCCCGTTAAAAGGAGTAAACTGTAAGTATCGTCCACACTGCTAGCTTTGTCTTCCTCGGAGGTTCCTGGAGATGACAAGCTCAAGTTTGGAGAGCAACGAAAAGGTAGGTTTAGTTCGAATATAATCAATTTTCCCGCAGATTCACTTTTCATAGCATTTCTGGAGCTCACTTCTGTTTCCCTCTTGCCACGAAATCTTAAATTTTTGGTAAGAAATCTCCATTTTGGAATCTCCTCCTCTTTGCTGGGGATTATTACTTTTCTTTCACGTGGTGGTGGCTCTGTGTATTTGGGTGAGAATAAAAAAGAGATTTCTTTTTACAGTGCAAAGTAAGAGGTTTATTTTTGCGGAAAAGCATGTTGTAGCTGGGCAAGGTAAAAATGGTAAAGAAGTGGAGAGCTACGGTAACAGGGACGTGGGAAAGGATAATGTGAAGAAGGCCATACAGTGAAGTGACCTATTATTAGTTTCTTTCCTCCAGGAGTAAGAAATAACAAACTCCCAATAGCTTTGGTGACAAATGGGTTTCCAGACTAGGTCTGGGTTATCCTGGATTGGAGGAGAGAATAAATTGAGGAGGTTTCATAGGTACTTACAGGGTTGCTGTACCAGGTTAGAGTGAATTGGCCAACATTCAGTGTTTGATTACGGGCAGGTCAAATAGCTTCTTTAAGCCCCCAATTTATCTCTAAAGTAATATTTCCCCGATAATAATCAATGTTTTTTTGAAGCCGACCATTGAATGTGCGTGAAAGTGCTTTGAAAAAGAGCTTTACAAATGCAAAACCCCTATATGCAAGCTAGGAGTTTGAGAGCAATAGGAAGCTATTGAGATGATTTAAATAGGGAAAGGCGGCTGCGGAAGATCCCGTTTGGCAGTTGGGGGGAAAAGTATTACAATAGGGCTGGAACGGAGTTTATTTACCTTGGTTTTGAGAGGAAAACCCAAGTTCAGAGATTTACTCAAGCATTTGTTACTCTGCGGCATTGGTCTTTTCTTTTCTTTTTCTCTTTTTCTTAACATATACATCTTTGTTTTCCCGCTCCCTCGGTGGCCGCCGAGACTGCCGCCACAGCCGCCGCCGCCGCCGCCGCTGCTGCAGCCGTCCTACATTGGTCTTTTAATTTCTGAGACTCAGTTGCCTCATTTGTAAAATAGGAAAAGTGGTAAATTACTACCACTATGCTATGAGGAGTAAATAAGAGAAATACAGAAAGCACCTGGCATAGTGCATGCTTATTGTACAAAACCAGTAGATGTTACTTACCTTTCCACTTCACCTGTCAGTCATTATTACATCAGAAAAGGAACATTGAGGGCCCAATCTGTGCTGGGTATTGTGTTAATTACTATGTTTGCAGTAGGAGTAAAACAGATACATTTTCACCCCTGGGTCCTGACGCAGAAATAAGGCCAGCATGGCTTGAGCTCGGAAAGCTCTTAAATTGGAGTGCCGGACAGGAGCCACAGTTCAGGACGTGAGAGCTACAGAGGGAGGAGGCGGGGGAGGGGGGGGGTTGTTTGTTTGTTTAGAGAGAGAAGGGAAGGGAGGGGAAAAGAGAGGGGTTAAAACAGCGACATGAGGGAGAAACTTGGATCAGTGGCCCCTGGCACGCCTCCAATGGGGACATCACCTACAACCCAGGTCCCCAACCAGGACTCGAACTCGTGATTTTTCGGTTTGCAAAATGGCGCTTAATCCACTGAGCCGTTGGTCAGAGGTACAAAGTTTTGTCATTAACTTGAAAAGCAAGGATACAAGCCATGAAAAATTTTTATGCAAGCAGGAGAGCAATCTGAAGGAGATGTGGACTTAGCATGAGTTTTGGTAGGGGTCAGGGAAGGGGGAGAAAAGGGGAAAGATGAGGAAGACTTTAGTTAGGGAACTGGTATAGGTGATCATGGACATGGACAACATGGTGGGGATTGGTTGTAGAAGAGGGGACTGTGGTGGGTCAAAAGAGAGCAATAGGGGAAAGTGGGGGACAAATGTAATACAACAATAAATCAATTTAAAAAAGAATGAATTCCGGAATAACAAGATTTTTGCATGTTCAAAAGGATAGTTAATGATAGCTGGAATTGTAAAATGTGCTGGCAGATGGGAAAGCAGGAACACATTTCATACAGATTAAGGATATAAAATAAAAGTATTTAGTGTTTTAGTTGATGGAAAGGAAGGCCATGAGAGAAATGGTTAACACAAACCCTTTCCATTTCCTCTTTATCACCCACTTGTAAATTTGTTTTTCCCAATTTCCTTATTTGTTTTTTAAAATCTAGTAATAAACCTCAAATTTAAGAAAATCTGAGTAAGTTTTTATTCTGTCCGTGCTCTCCGCTTCTTACTTGTTAGCTATGATTTGAAAGTAAGCAGTTAAATTTTCCAATGAGATTGGGGACCCTTCCTTTTCCAGGATTTCTTTGAAGATAGATTAGATGAAGAAAGTGTGATTCTCACATTGGTTCCAGTTAATGAAGAAAGTAATGAAGAACATCAAATGGAACCAAGTATTTCTTCAACCTCAGATGCCAAGCTAAAGACGCATAGGACAAACAGTACAGGTATGAGGGCAATGCTTGCTCGGTTTGCTGTTCCTCCCACCCCTGGGAAGCCCAGGAAAAGTTACACACATGTAATTTTTGAATTCAAATTTCCAACCAATGAAGCTCAATCTACTCTTCATTTCGGTTAATACAAACTTGACATACATCCGACAAAAACTAAGTTTTCTCTGCCTTATTGATATTAACACATAACTGTAATTTTAAGGTGTGCAAAGTGATAATTGGTACATGTATGTATTGTGAAATGATTACCAAAATACAGTGAATTAACATATTCATTACCTCATACAGGAAACTTTTTGTCTCCTATGGTAAGAATGTTTAAGATCCAGTCCCTTAGCAACTTTCAGGCATACAATATAGTACTGTTAACCATAGTAGCCATACTGTATATTAGATCCCTAGAACTTACTCATCTTAAAACTGAACATTTGTACCTTTTGATCAATATCTCCCTATTTCTCCTATCCTCAGCCCCTGGCAACCACCACTGTGCTCTGTTTCCATGAGTTCTGCTCATTTAGATGCCACATATAAGTGAGATCAGACTATTTGGAAGACAAAATAATTTTGGAAAACATTGAACGTTTTGCTTAGTGAATAATTACTGATCAAATATTTATCTGTTCTTAATCATAACCCATGGTGTCCTCAGTGCTTCATAGTAAGCATTGAATATGTATTTTCAAAACAATTTTATTTTCTGGGCAAATAATAAGGACATCAGGAGGAAATAGATAGGGACAAGTTACAGCTAAGCAGAGTAAGTTGAGACAAGGTGCTGTCGAGAAAAATAAGGCAGGCTGACAAAATGGGGAATCATTTTGCTTTCTTTGATTTCTATAGGTCCAAAATCTAGACATTTTGGAAAAGCACTCCAATATAATGTAATATTAGGTGCTTCTGACCGCAAAAAACAACAGGTTGCTGTATGCAATGAGTAAAACATGGATCTTTAAATGTCAAAATGTATATTTGAATCCTGGGTCTTCCATTTTAATGGAGATGTGATTTTGGACAAGTCCTTTGGTTCTTGACTCTCTTACCTTATTTGTGATATGAGGGAAACTATTTGGTTTGTGTATATGTAAATTAAGTTGTAAGAAATTGGTGAGAACTATGTAAAATTATAGAGTATTGCATTTTTAAAATTTTACTACTTTGGTTTTCTTCTTTTCTCAGTTTATTCTCCTCAAATGAATGAACAATTCAAAGCTTGCCCAAAACCAATTTTTCCCTTGCCAACCGTTTTGCCTTCAATTAATAAAGTACATCGCGACACTTTGCGGAACTGGTGCCAACAAATTAATTTGAGTACTGAAGGCAAGGTGAGTATACTGGTGGGGATTTCTGCTCTTCAGAGCAAATATTGGAAGTTTTATCAACTTTAACCCCTCCACCCTCTTAATTTTCTTAGAAATTAGAGATTTATACGAGGCTGAGGGAACACGCTTACTCTGAAGTGAGTGAGGAATATGGAAACAGTGAAGAGGTGAGTTGCAATTGTGAATTATTCCTTCTCTCCTAGTATCCAACATTTTTTGTGCCTCCAAGGCAAGATTTCTCAATCAAGACTATTAAGACTATCTTGGGCCAAATAATTTCTTTTTGTTTTGGGGGCTATCTTGTATATTTTAAGATGTTTATCAAATTAAACATCTCTACCCACAAGATGTCAGTAGCAACCCTGTCTCTCCGCCCTCACCCCCTACAGTTTTAGCAATCAACACTTTCTCCCAATTGCTAACTCTTACTCTAAGAGAACTAACATTTCTAAACCCTTCCCACGTTGACCTACCTGGGTCAGTGTGTAAAGAATGATAAAATTGACACAAAACCTTTCTGGTAGTACTTCACTTAGTGCTCACCATGAATCCCATTTGCAGAGTATTGCTGGAACACCACAGAAAGCCACATGGCATCAGTGTTCAATGAAATGCAAGATGATGACCAAGAGAACAAGGAGTGAGAAAAGCTATAAGATGAGAAGGAGACAGGAAAGGACCACCAATGTAGTTGAAGTGGTAACTTCAGCTCAGGAGGCTATGTTGGCATCATGGTCAAGAATTGCCGTAAGAGCTACACTACCTAAAGCTGTGAATTCATGTGTCTTTCCTTTTCCTGCTGAGAACTTCCTGCCACAAACATCTGGTAAGATCAATATTTAACAGTGAGTACCATTCCAAAGAAAAATTAACTTGTATTAGGGCAATGCTGAAAGGTAGTACAAGGAGGAGTTAGTTAAAATATCTGTTGATTGATCGGTTATTAGGCTCATAGAAGACTTATCTTTTGATTCAGCTTCTGCCTCAATGGATTTCAAAGCCAAGTGATGGAGTGGTGACCCTTTCTTACTACAGAAGTTCAGTGTAGGAAGAAAGCATAATCTGATAATGCAGTCAGCCGCAGCTCAAGGTCTTCCTCATTTTTCTCCTTTTCTTCAAAGCTTTCATAGCACATAGTAAATGAGAGTGTGATCATTTGCATAGCTTTGGTTCAGATCCTTGTCTTATGACTTCCTTGGTCAGTGTTGTTGGCCAATTTCCTTAGTGTAAGTCTTGGTGTCCTAATTTATAAAATGACTTCACAGAATGACTGTGAGACATAGATACAACTTGACACGTACAAAGTATGCAATAATAGTTAAAATATTTGGAGCCCTTGTCCTCTTAAGAAATCTTGAAATAACTTAGCCCCACCTTTCTCCAACTTCTGGCTCCTTGGTATTTTTGTTTTCATTTCCAGCAGACCCTATCTCAGGTCAAAACAAAGTCACCCTCGTCCTTTTTTGCTTGAGTTCTTTTTCTCTCCACCTTATTTCCAAAAGTGTTCTGGATACTCTTTTATCTAAGGGCTGACTTGTATAGTAAGGCATATTTTTTATTACACAAGGAACACAGCCAAAGCAAGACAGAAGCTGAAATTGGCCTCCTATCTGCTTTCCAAGCTGTACTCCCTCCTGTGAAAAGGAATAGGCAGGCACCTTTTGCTAATTTCTAAATATCACTCTCCAGCCACAAAGCTGTCTCTGGAGAACTGCTTTCCCAAAGATGATACCTAATTCTAATTTTCATTAATGTGCCACATGAGTAATAGCACCCCATGCTTATTCACTTTTTTAGATCCTTTCCATTTAGCAGTTATTAAGCACCTCCTATGATCTAGGAGTGTGCCTACTCACCGGATATATAGTGCTTAATATATAGCCCTGGCTGATGGCTCAATGGATAGGCCCTGGCCTGCAAACCCAAACATTACCGGTTCAATTCCCAGTCAGGGCACATAACCAAGTTGCAAGCTAGGTTTCTAGCCAGGTCCATAGCTGGAGGCAGGTGAAAGGCAACCATACATTGATGCTTCTTTCCCGTTCTTCCTTCCTTCCTGCCCTTCTCTAAAAGTAATGAATAAAATCTTTTTAAAATTAAAAATAAAATAGTGCTTAACTTAATCTCTACTATTGTTTTCTAGTCTGATGGGAAATTTTATGGGTATTCAGGCTGACAGTGACTGATCCTTTCAAATTCATCGTTTACCTTGTAACTATCCCTCTCCCCAATTAGATTATTCTTTAGGCTTTGAAACAAAAGTCCTTTTGCCTGTTTTGTTTTGTTTTATATTTGAAGCTACTGCTTCAAATGCAGTAGCTAGGCAAATGGGTAGTGAATCTGGATTCATGTATTGGTTCTAGGAAAATTATATTATTTAACACTACAAGCTTCAGTTACCTCACTCATCAATACAAAAAATAAATATAAGATAAATATTAATAACATTCTTAATAAATGTAGGAATACATGTAAATCACTTAGCAATATTCTGAACACAAACCAAGCATTTCAAAAAGTTCATTCTTATCCCTAATACTATATAATTTGTGATGTTGGATTATATTATCTTTTGGGCTATATTTTTTATACTTATCATTTCAGTTGATCCATCCAAACAATAGAAAAACAATGTCAAGAAGCTTGCTGAGAGGTTGCATTGGGGTGCAGTTACTTGATCTTAGGTGTTTATATTTGCCTCTTTTTCCTCCTCAGGTGTCAGGTGGTGTGTGGTCCATGGCAGACCCCTCCTGGCAGACAAAGAGGGGTGGGTTCGTCTGGAGTTCCATGGGGCTCACTCCTGGGTGCCTGACACTCCCAAGAAGATGGTCGCTCTCCTCCTGTTACCAGCCTGCACTTTCCCATCTTCAGACCTAGAAGATAATATGTTATGCCCTGAATGTGTTAAGAGGTAACCCTTAAATATTTTTTCTGTATGGCACACCAAAAGGATGTACAGATGGATTTCTGAATAATTTAGTACAAGAAAGAAGAGAACAAACATACAAAGACATTGTTTTCTTAAGTTGCCATAGACTGGAAAAAGAATTTGGTAGTGGATTAAAACTCAGATAAATTTGGCTTCTAGCCATCTTAACAAAGTATCTGACAAGTTATTTTTTTTAAGATTTTTTTTATTAATTATTTTTAGAGATGTGGGGAGGGAGGGAGGAAGAAAGGGAGAGCAACATTAATGTGTAGTTACCTTTCACCTGCCTCCAGTTGGGGACCTGGCTGGAGACCTGTCTTGCAACCTGGTTATGTGCCCTGACTAGGAATTGAATCAGTGACCCTTGGGTTCATAAGCCAGGGCTCAATCCACTAAGCCACACCAGCCAAGGCACAAGTTAGGAGTTTTTTGTTTTGTTTTATTTTGTTTTTTTAATTTTTAAAGATTTTATTCATTGTTTTCAGAGAGAAGGGCAGGGAGAAAGGAAAAAAGGGAGAGAAACATCAACTGTATGGTTGCCTTTCACCTGCCTCCAGCTACACACTTGCCTGTAGACATGGCTTGCAACCTGGTTATGTGCCCTGACTGGGAATTGAACCAGCAACCTTTGGGTCCTCAGTCCAGTGCCTATTCACTGAGCCACCAGCCAGGGCCAAGTTAGAGTAGTAATTGCCTCAATTTTAGAGACGTGTTTTAAGAAAGAGGAAAAAATTTAGAGTTCTTAACATGTCAGATACCTAGCTGGGGATAAAAATTATTAGTACAAAAATATTCATGTAGAATTCTGAAAAGAGAGATGCTATGAAAATATGAATAGTGCCTATATTGAAATAGCTTAGGGAAACTTCAGAAAGGATTATATGTACTGAGGAAGATTTTATAAGTTGGAAAGTTGATAATTTGGGTAGTGAAAAAAAATGATACAAACCATAGAAATAAAAGAACATGACAAATAGATCAATATAATTAAAACTTGTATTGACAAATAAGTCTGGGAAAGGGAGTATACCATTGATGGGTTTATATTTGTAATAAAGTTCTCATATTATTTGGTGGGTCATAATTTCTCAGCCACTTTTGGACTGAGGATATAATGATAACTACATACTACATACATACCCATTTCAAGAAAATATACTTGGGGCATGCACAAACTGCTTTAGATTTTATATAGATTATAGAACTTCTAATGTTCACCCATTAGTACAAAATTCAGCATTCAGTGATGGAATTGGGTGGAGGTAATGTGGGATGGGTGTGGAGGGAAGCTAAGTTTTTTTAAGGAAGTGGATTGATATCTTGTAACAGACACTAAGTTGGAGGGTAAGTAAGAGACTACTATAATTCTGAAAGGATATGATAAATGACCTTGGCAAAGACTGTAAAGAGGAATGGAGCAAATTTAAGAGATGTAGCAGTAAGATACAGAGGATGCTATCGTATTAGATGGAGAAAAGGTGGATGTCTGTTTGACTCAGTGGCAGAGAGTATGATATGTGGGATATACTAGACATGGATCTAGAGACCTGAGGTAAGTATGGGTTAGAGAAACATTTTGAGGAGTCATTAGCATTTAAATTATATGTGTGAGTGTGTAGGAGTTAAAAGGGACATAGGAAAGAACCCTACAGAGAATCAATATATTGATGGCAGGTAAGCAATGAAGACTAAAAATAGTTTATATAGATTGGGATATAAGAGAAAAGGAAGCAAGGGGCAATTTCTGGGGAAAATGAATGGCAGTGAGATGGCCATGTAAGATTATGAATAATGCAGTGCTATTGAGAATGTCAATTTAAGACATAAGTCATGGCCTTTTTGAGAATGGGTTGAGAGAGTCAGTAAAAGCAAGAATGTGATAGTGACAAGTTAGGGTGGGGAATGTGAAGGACTATGACAGGTCATACTGATAATCTCTACTACTACCTGAGTGAAAAGGAGAAGATGGCAGGTAGTTGAAGTAGTAATATCAAGGGAGCTTCCTTCCTTCCTTAAGCATGTATGAACAGAGATAAGATGTGGGAGAAGCTGTGGGAAGGGACTATAAAGATAAAGGAAGTGAAACCAATTGTAGTGTACAGAATATGAAGGCTGATATTAAGTGGACAATTTATGTTCCCTAGAATTCTTTTACCCACCCTTCTTAGGTGAGGGTCGAGGTGCCGAATACTCAGGAACTCCAAGAATGAATTCTTTATTTTAGTGGTCACTTCCAAGGGGTTGGTATGGAATGGTTATCTTATTCTAACAGGTTTTCAAAATTCTTTTTTAACTTGCTGTATAGGAATAAAAAGATGTTGGAAAAATTATCTAAAATGAAGAGGAAGAAGAAACCTCATCTCAACATACCTTCGTAATTCCTTTAGGATGGGTCATGTCTCAGAATACATGGTGGAATGCTCATAACTAAATTGACTTGTATTCCAATGATTACTGTGCTCTGTTCTGGACATCTGCAATGCTGCTTGATGCCTGGGGTACAAATGTGAATGTCTGGGTTCTGTACTTGAGGTTTGCCAAAAAGTGACTGCCACTGCTGCCTCAGGG